>JALIGW010000017.1:17684877-17747377 GCA_023053685.1 Diadophis punctatus similis
AGGAATTGAGAGGGCCAGATGCCATGATCTTAGTTTTCTTAATGTTGAGTTTCAAGCCAACTTATGCATTCTCCTTCTTCACCCGCATTAAGAGGCTCTTTAGTTCCTCTTCACTTTCTGCCATTAGAGTGGTATCATCTGCATATCTGAGGTTGTTGATATTTCTCCTGGCAATCTTAATTCCAACTTTTGATTCATCTAGCCCCACCTTTCTCATGATGTGCTCTGCATATAAGTTAAATAGGCAGGGTGACAGTATACAGCCTTGCCGGACTCCTTTCCCAATTTTGAACCAATCAGTGGTTCTAGCCCAGTGATATTAGTAGGCAGAATAATCAGGAAGTCCGTGTAGTAACTGGGCTGTTGTCTGACATACTCAAAGACTAAATCACTCCTGTGTATTCCTCATCACCTGTAGGAAGGATTTTAAAAATGGCCTTATTGTTCAGGCCTGCTTACTTTTCTTTCTACAGTTCAAAATGTCATCTTCCGCCCATAAAGTTCTTCCATCAATCAAGTACAGATTAGGCAAAACCTGGCTCAAAAACAGTAACTGTGAGAGGGACCTTGGAGTCCTAGTGGACGATCACTTAAACATGAGCTAGCGGTGTGCAGCCGCAGCCAAAAAAGCTAATACAATCCTTGGTTCCATAAACAGAGGCATAGAATTAAAATCATATGAAATATTAATACCGCTTTATAAAGCCTTAATAAGGCCACACCTAGAATACCACACCCAGTTTTGGTCACTGCATTACAAAAAAAGATGTTGAGACTTTGGAAAAATGCAAAGAAGAGCAACTAACATAATTAAAGGCCTGAATACAAAAATATATGAAGAACGGTTGCAGGAATTCGGTATGGCCAGTATAGAGAAAAGAAGGACTAGCGGGGACATGGTAGCAGTATTCCAGTATTTGAGGGTCTGTCACAAAGAAGAGGGCATGAAATTATTATCCAAAGCACCAGAAGACAAGACAAGAAGCAATGGATGGAAACTAATCAAGAAGAGAAGCAACCTGGAATTAAAGAGAAATTTCCTAACAGTGAGGACAATTAACCAGTGGAACAGCTTGCCTTCAGAAGTCGTGGGCGCTCCATCACTGGAGGGTTTTTAAGAAGAAACTGGACAGCCATTTGTCTTGAATGGTATAGGGTCTCCTGCTTGAGCAAGGGGTTGAACTAGAAGACCTCCAAGGTCCCTTCCAGCTCTTTTTGGATTGATTGATGCCCCATTCCTTTTGTGAGCACAAGAAGACGGTTTTAGCTGTGGTGTTCATGACTGAAGAAAGTTTTAACGTGCAAGCCTCTATTTCTCAGAAAGTTTGGTGTCTTCCTTAGGGAGTGTGGTAATTCTTCCAGCTTCTCTTTGCAACGGTCCTGTAAAGCAGCCAAGACTTCGACAGAGTAAAGATCGGAGGAAGCTTTATGGTGGGTTGGGAATTTGAGGTGGGCTCCAGGAGTTTCAAGGCGGCAAGTAAGGTTGGTATTGCAATCGTGTGTGTGTGCAGTTTATATTCCCAATTGTAATAACAATGATGTGGTATGGAAACATGAGGAGGAAAGAAACCAGAATTGGACCTAAGAGAATCCAGACCTTCCATTAGACCAGAGATCTTCAAACTTGGCAACTTTAAGACTTGTGGAATTCAACTCCCAGAATTCTCCAGCCAGCTGTGCTGGCTGGAGAATTTTGGGAGTTGAAGTCCACAAGTCTTAAAGTTGCCAAGTTTGAAGACCTCTGCATTAGACGCAGAGTTCAACCATTTTCTCCTTCCTTTTTCATCTGTAAGCTAAATCGCAGAATTTATGGGGCACCTTGTATCCCAGGCTGAATGATTGCCAGCTTAGAAGAATTTTGGTGAGAGTAATTAAGCTTCCTGAAAGCAATAGCTGAAAGTAATGAAGGAAGCAGCTATCCTAGCATCTGACTCGATTTATTGAGGGAATCTAATATTAAGCAGATATCAAAGAGCCTCAGTTGCTTTCCAAAAGTTCAAACGAGGGGAGACATTTGTAATTAGAAGTAGTAATTCCTTTCTTTTTTGGTCAACAAAGAGAGAAGCAAAACGAAATATCGAGGAGATGCAATGAAAGAGAACTTTGGCTTCCCCCCCATCAAAGGATGCATGATTGATTAACAAAAAGTTTTTTTCTTCTTTGTGATTTTCTTGTAGCATACACACAGGGACACATGAAATGGTCGTTAAGTTGAGTTGTTGTGAGCTACTTATGTGCTACGGTTATGTGGAATGGAAGTCAGTTTTATGAGTTGCTGTTCTGGCCTACAACAGCCCCAGGCCCCTCCAGCAGGTGAATCAGAGGAGGAGGAGGAGGAGGAGGAGGAGGAGGAGGAGGAGGAGGAGGAGGAGGAGGAGGAGGAGGAGGAGGAGGAGGAGGTGTGGGAGTCAGGGTCAGCGTCAGGGCAGCTCCGAGGGGGAAGAGGGAATGGAGCTGGCAGAGAGAGAGAGACAGAGGTGGAGCCTGGGCCATCTATCAGCCCTCAGATGGAGAGTCAACACCCCCCAGGTCTGGAGGTGGCTGATGAGGAAGAGGAGGAACAGCTGGGTCCAGTGCCTGACGTGCAGATGCACAGAAGGCAGAGGAGAGGAGAGCAGTGGAAATCTATGGGCCAGTCCCTCGGGTGGAAGAGCCACTGCTGCTAGTGAAGCCCCACTCTAGCTCTGGGGATTAAAGGCAGAGGGCGGAGATGAATAGGTGTGGCAGACAACTCTTCATCTTCCAGCCGGCTGGACTTGTTAGCCTGCAAGATAAACTTTTTGCCGGGGCTGCTGGCATTCCTAATAAAGGAATCTTTTGAGTTCGCGTCAGAGGGTTTGTTGTGTTTGGGGAGCTGGGTCAGAACAGTTGCCTTGATGGGTAGGACGAAGGCCTCGGTTCCAGCTCCTCCAAAATAAAATCCATATAATATGTAATTTAGAACTTGTATGTGTATACAGGAAGTCCTCGACTTATGACCACAATTGGGATCAGCATTTCTGTTGCTAAACAAGGCGGTTGTTAAGTGAGTTGCACCCAATGTTGTAACCATTTTTTGCCACAGTTGTTAAGCTGCAGTTCTCAAGTGAATCATGCAGTTGTTAAATGAAACTGTTTAGTTTGGTTATTGAAAGCCAGCTGCAAAATGTGATCACATGACTGTAATTATCACGTGTAAGTTGTAAATCACTGTTTTTTCCACTGCTGTTGTAACTCTGAATGGCTGCTAAATGAATGGTTGTAAATCCTGAACCACCTGTAGTTCTTTATTGTTGTTATTTTTTTAAAAAAAACTCCTATATTAAGAGTTTTCACTTATCTTACAGATGTCTTTCTTCTGCCTGGTCCATTCTGTCACTTAGTTTTAAGAAGTAGCCCTTGACCATTCTCTCTTAGTAAATTGCAGGACTTTATCAACCTCAGCTGACTTCACAAAAGGTCAGGTTAATACTTGGAAGGGAGCTCAGTGACTCATGTGGTTAGGAGGCTGGGTTGACCATCAGAAAATCTGTGTTCAAGACCCAAATGCTGCTGTGGGATGGGGCGAGCTCCCGTCTTTCGCTCCAGCTCCTTCCAGCCTAAGCCGTTTGAAAGTGAGTAATCATGAGTAGAGAGATAGGTGTCACTTTGGTGGGCACATTAACGGGGACATGAAAGGAACCTTCAACTGGTCCTCCCCTGGGCAACAGTGATAACAGCAGCTAATCCTTTTAACCCGGAAGTGCCTCGGTGCTTCCGACATGAACGCGAGCACGAGTACTTGGATGCAGGATCCACTGAATGCAGGAGGTGGAGTCACTTTGGAAGAAGAAATTCAGCAGGTTCGGACAGTTTCTGGAGAACTGGTAGCGGACATTTTGGCCCTAGAGTGGGGTGGGAATGGAGATTTTTGTCATTGCGTTTTTTGTTGTTCGTCAGCTGTGCTTCCAGTTTGAGATTTACGGTAGTTTGGTCATATCCTTATCTCTAAGTGTCTTGTGACTTGATTTATTGCGCATGTGTAGTTTCTGTTTCTTTGTTCTTCTCTCTTTGCTTTCATTCCTCCGGCCGGACATATTTTCTACTGGTGAGGATGTAGTCAGATATATATTTTTGTTTCTTTTATAAGTAAAGCATTTATTAGAATTTAAGTTTCAGTTTCTTTTATTTTGAGTTAGCAGTCATGGAGCGGCTCGGTCTATTTTTCTCTGATTTACGGCTTCTCAGAAAGGGGGGGCTACAGAACTTTGTTTTCATGTTCCAACAATTTTGTAATATCCTTCCCCTGCCACGCCCACCAAGCCACGCCCACCAAGCCACGCCCACCAAGCCACGCCACACCACGTCCATCAAGCCACACCCACAGAACCGGTAGTAAAAAATTTGGATTTCACCATTGAAGAAGGGCAAACTACCTCCATAACCTTTCCCTATCCCCCCCAAAAAAAACTCAAATCAGAATTAGGCTTTGTTTGAAGGCCTTTACCTTTACTTTTTTAAGGCATCTATTCACCTGAACCCAGAAATACAGAAGGGAGATTTGCAAAGCTATTCATCTTCTTTTTACGATGTCTTTTTTGAGAGTGATGGATGGAGTCTGGGGAAGCTTTAATTCATGCTAACCCTTTCATGCAGTCTAAACTCCTCATGGAAGTGCACTCTAAAAGGGGAAAACTAGGAAGATGAGGGTATTTCAAATTGCAAATGTAGAGCCCCCAAATGCTTGATTTTTACTCCCTTTATCTTACTTTCTAGCAACCTCTCTCCATCATCTATCTAAATTCCTGGCTTCCAATTACTGTACTTTGCAGCTTGTTTTATCCACATAATCCATATTGAGCAGAAACTTGTTTTCCAAAATAGATTTCCAGTTGTTTTGATGCCATTCAGTTATAAATAGCTTGTTGGGATTCTCCGTTTTGAGATTTGCATTACTGGGTTAAAGAGTCTCACAATGATGATAATATAATGTAATCAGTGGTGGGATTCCAAATCTTTTCCTACCTGTTCTATGAGCGTGCGTGCGCAGCACTCAAAAGACCGCCCTTGGTGTCAGCGCTGGTGAGCTGAGTTGTTGTTTAGCTCAGCTGAGGCGTGGCAATCCACTCTGCCGCACGAATCAGCTGAGCTAAAAAACAAGGGAAATATATATATATATAGGACAGGGAATGGCCGGGGCGGTTGGGCGGGACCAGCCAGAGGTGGTATTTGCCAGTTCTCTGAACTACTCAAAATATCCACTACCGGTTTGCCCGAACTGGTCCGAACCAGCTGAATACCACCTCTGGATGTATCGTATTTTTTGGAGTATAAGACGCACCGGAGTATAAGACACACCTTAGTTTTTGGGGAGCAAAATAAGAAAAAAAAAATCTGCCTACCAGCATCCATCTGGCTAGCGTCCTTAGCAAACAGCCTGGAACAGGTGTATTAGCCTTGCAAAGGTCCGTTTGAGAGGCTGCTTTTTCAGCCTTGCAAAGCTCAGTTTGAAAGGTTGTTTTCAGGCTTGCAAAGCTCGGTTTGAGAGGTTGTTTTAGCCTTGCAAGGGTCCGTTTGAGAGGCTGCTTTTTCAGCCTTGCAAAGCTCCATTTCAGAGGATATTTTCAGCCTTGCAAAGCTGGGAGGCTGTTTTCAGCCTCAAAAAGCTCCATTTTAGGGGCTGGGCTGGGCTACATTCGGTGTATAAGACGCACCCAGATTTTCACCCTCTTTTAGAGGGGAAACGGTGCGTCTTATACTCCGAAAAATGCTAAGTAACATACTGATCAACATACTGAGTAGATTGAGATAATACATTCAAAACTATGCTTAGAACATAATAGAGACCAATACTCAAAATAAGCATCAGACATAGGACATCCATGGCCATTGTAAATTCTAACTTTACAACAGTTGAATAAATTACTAGCTGTATGAAGCTTTTATCTGATGAGGTCAAATCAAAGAATGGCTTCTGTTAATCTCCGAGCTATTTAAATAACACCTCATATTATTTACTTTTAAGCACAGCTGGTCTGAGTTTGCTAGTTTTAAATTGTAATTCTTTAGCCAAGACTTCAGTTTGGTATTTTCTGATCGATGCAAAGCTGATTTGAAATGTTTGTCAGGAAAAGGGAGTTTGGGTAATTTGCAATGTTCTCAAAAATAAAAGGAAATAAAAATATAAAGTATCAAGAATTCTACAAAGCAGAAATAGGAAGGTATCCATCAATGACAAGTACTCAAAAATTTTATCCAATTATTTATCTTCTTCAAAATATTTTTGTAAGAAGGCAACCATAAGCTTTTTGCTCTTTAACTAATTTTCCAGATTCCTCTCTCTCCTGCTATCTGTAATAGCTATGTCTTTCTGTCTAATTTAATAAGTAGCTTTTAAGTTGGAAATTTCTGTCTCACTTATAGTTATGGCCAACATCTCCTTTTAAAGTTGTAATTTCTGACGGTAGTTTTTAAAATGTTCACTATGGTAAATAAACCCAAATAAGGGTATGAACTATGAAAAATATCTCTGAAATTATTGATTATTTGAACTTCTTGGTTCAAATTTATTGTGATGGAGTACAATTTTCAGCCTCCAGTGCTTAGATAATTTCACTACTTCATCTTGCTTCTTTACACTCTAACTAGGGCAAGTTAAGAATTTTTTTAACCTGTTCAGCCTAAAAAATCCAGGAGAGGTTTTATTTATTTATTTTTTGGTGCATTCAAGGTGAACTAGAATGAATGGTTTTCATTGGAGTTCAAATAAAATAAAATAAAATAAAATAAAACAAAAACCATCAGCATTCTACGAAATGCCAGTTCACTAATCTTGCAAATTCTGAACGTCCGGCGTGGGAGGAAGCAAACCGGTAGCAAGATAAGTTAGAACCCACCCCTGTTCGCTTCACAATCACCGCAAAACAGAAAAGTAAAGTTAGGTTAGTCACGTGAGAACCCGTTTAACAACTGGCACAACTTTTGACTGTAATTCCAGGCTCAATTATGGTCGTAAGTTGAGGACAGTTGCCAGTATGCACAATAGTTAGTGAATAACACTAACATCATCTCCCTTGAATGTACAACAGCTCTGGAATGGAAGTTATAAGTGAGGTCCGGTTCTTAATTTCCTGCCTTCCAATTGCCAAGTGGCAACAGGAACATTTACTTGTCTTCAGAAAAGCATAACTTAAGAATTACTTCCACGATTTTCAGGAACCTTTAAAATAGATGCTAAGTTAACACTAAGAGCTGCACATTTTGTTGCATTTCATGTTTCACCGCCTTCAGGATTTCAACCGCATCTCCTGGTCTGTGAGATGGAGATATGCAACTAGATTACCTTTCCTGCCCATTTTGAGTAGATGTTGGTGAATGAGACAGGCAGCTTGTCAGAGTTTGTAGCAGCAATCACATCCAGAAAGCACACACGGATAACCGATTCAGCAGGATTCATTAACTTCTCTTTATATACATAATAACACATGAGACATATATACAATTCCAAGAGTGGTTCTTTCAATGTGGTAGAGAGGAGAGATCAGTTGCAGAGTTGCAGAGCTTAATACAGACTAAGAGAACCTCCTCTATACAGGGCAGTTAAGCTAAGCCTAAGCCATGCCTAGACTCCTAGCTGCCTCCAGCAAATACTGTTTCAGTTTCCAAACAGTCCTCATTGGCTGACCCAGTTGCTATGCCTATTCATTGGCTGACCTTGTTACCATGTCTCTCCAAACAGTCCCTATTGGCTGATCTAGTCCAGTCTATGAATATTCATACTTTGACACAGCTGAGCCCTGAGAAATGTTAAAAGTGGAATAATCAAGGACCTGACTTTTTTCTCTGCTCCCTCAAGAAAGAGTGTGGAAGCATTGCAGATTAGTGCCCTGACCTGCAAGCCTTATAGGTAGTTAAAAAAAATTGTGGACAGTGGTTCTGGACAGTGCTCATAGATCCAGAATTACCACAGTTCCTCCATCCAGGTGCTATTCACAACAACTATGAGCATGGTTTCCATCTCATGTCCAGATATGAACCCAGAGCGGAAAAGATCCAGATCATAGCATCATATGATCATAGGACTGGAAGAGATCTTGGAGCCAGTCTAGATCCACACCCTGCCCACAGCAGAGGTGGATTCCTGCCGAAGCTGCCCGGTGCTCAGCTCCGGTAGGCAGCGGCCGATTGCACAATTTGCGCGTGTCCGCTCTGGAGCCCTCTCTGCCGGTCCACCGTGCGCGTTGCCATTTTTTTCGTGAATTTTTGGCCGATTTTGCTTCTGTATTTGCATCCTTGGCACAGATTACAGAGAATTATCTTAAAATAATTGATGGTAGTGAAAGTAACACAAATAACTAAAAATAAATCTATGCACTATTGGGAAAATTGTCACCAGAATGACACAGAGAGATTTTGTCACCAGAATGACACAGAGAGATTTTGGCCAGATTTTGCTTCTGCGCATGCGCGGAAGCAAAATCGTGCTGAAATCTCGTGTGTGCGCATGTCCCCTCGCAAGATTTTGGCGCGATTTTGCTTCCACGCATGCGCAGAAGCAAAATTGTGCGAGGGGGCGTGTGCATGTAGCGAGCGTGCACGCGCCCAAAATGTGGAGATGCACGCACAGCGCACCAGCGCCAGTAAGGGAGCAACCCGCCGCTGGCCCACAGGTGGAATCCTCAGATCGTCTCAGACAAATGACTCTCCGTCCTTTGTTTGAAAACTTTCAGTGATGGAGCCTCGTGGTTCCAGGAGCTAAGCTTTTCCACTGCTTAATAGCTTATGAAATTTCTTCTTATTTTGAATTTGGATTTCTCTCTTTAAAGCTTCTACGCATTGACTCTTATATTATCTTGGACAGTGAAGAGCATAATACACACAAGCAATAGATCTGAAATTACTTTCTGGCCACACTCCGCAAAACAGAAATTTAACCCTGTTTTTCTGTAATGTAGAGTTCATAAACACACTTGTTTCGTCCCTGCATTTTATCTATACACTTAACACTGCATGCTTTTCACAATAGACATATGTTTATTATGTTATGCTGGTCATATAAATATATTATTTCATGCTTCCAGTTTTGAGTTATCGCCCTTCTCCATGGTATCAACTTATAAATCGCCAATTCTATTTCCTATTCTGTTTTCTTACTGACTTAAAATAAGCATTGCTGATAGTGCTTTGGATTCAATTTGAATGATTGATAATTTTACACATTTTCATGTTGTGTAATGTGAAAATTGCATCTATAAACCTGAGCATTCCTACCAGATCAGTAGTGGGTTCTAAAACCTGTTGCTACTGGTTCGTGCGTGCGCTTGCATGTGTGTGTGTGACACTTCTGCACATGCGCAGAAGGTTCCCAGGCGGGCGGGTGGGCGGAGCTTCCTGGGCAGGCAGGCGGAGCCTCCCACCACCAGCGCTACTGGTTTGCAGAACCGGGCCGAACTGGGAGCAACCCACCACTGTACCAGATATGAAAGTATGTATCATTCTGGTGACAATTTTCCCAATAGTGCATAGATTTATTTTTAGTTATTTGTGTTACATTCACTACCATCAATTATTTTAAGATAATTCTCTCTAATCTGTGCCAAGGATGCAAATACAGGTTTTCTGATTAATTAGGCAGTCAGCTCTGATCCCATCAGGATATGTGTGACATTAGACTTAATGTGCCTCACTTTATACTTATACTTTTTAAATTGATCTCCATTTGACATTTGG
This sequence comes from Diadophis punctatus similis, assembly GCA_023053685.1. Lineage (NCBI taxonomy): Eukaryota > Metazoa > Chordata > Lepidosauria > Squamata > Dipsadidae > Diadophis > Diadophis punctatus. Next base: position 17,694,565 of record JALIGW010000017.1, read on the forward strand.
CTGAACATTCATCTCCTTTATACTCATCTGTCTGGAGCTCTTCACAGCAGTTGAAATAATTTATGAACATGTTAAAAAGTGCTGATCCCAACACAGATCTCTCAAGGCTGCCAAAGCATAGTTGTCTTCATTGGAAAAATTGCATGTTAATCAGAATAGAACTGGAAGGGACCTTGGAGGTCTTCTAGTCCAATCCCCAAGCTGGAGATCCTCTATCATTTCAGACAAGTGAAGTGACTGTCCAGTCTCTTAAAAAATCTCCAGTGATGAAGAACCACAACTTCTGAAGGCAAGCCCTTCTTCCACTGGTTAATTGTCCTCACTGTTAGGAAGTTTCTCCTTAGTTCCAGGTTGCTTCTCTCCTTGAGTAGTTTCCATCCATTCTTTCTTGCCCTGCCCTCTGGTGCTTTGGAAAATAAGTTGACTCCCTCTTCTTTGTGGCAGCCCCTCAAGTACTGGAATACTGCTATCATGTCACCCCTAGTCCTTCTTTTCTCTAGACTGGCCATACTCAGATCCTGCAACCGTTCTTCATATGTTTTAGTCTCCAGGCCTTTAATCATCCTAGTTGCTCTTCTCTGCACTTCTTCCAAAGTCTCAACATCTTTTTTTGTAATGTGGTGACCAAAACTGGATGCAGTATTCCAGGTGTGGCCTTATTCCTTATTTTTTTTCTTTTTTAATCGGTTAGCAATCCTTAAAAGAAGAATCCCTATTAAAGTGTGACCACTGAATTTGATTCCAGAGGTCTTGAGGAACTTTGGACCTATTCTTCATGTCGAAATTTCCAATTTTGACTGGTTATTTTGGGTCATTTTCATTCATTCAAGTGCCTGTTGACACTGCCCCAAAAAATCTACAAGGTTGGTGACACTGATTTACCTTCCAAGACTTTGTTCTAATTTTTTTTCTTAAGCAAGGCTTGTTCCTCTGTAACTTCTTGTTCTTTTCATTACATTTTTCAACTTTTTTTGGGGGGGGGAACAGATGTCAAACCAACTGGCCTGTAATTTTCTGGATCTCCTTGGGTCATTTTTGAAAAAATAAAAAAAATCCTCGGGCATGGAGCCCAATTAGAGACAGAAGTTATTAATTTTTATTAGGAGTTTATGAATTTCACACATCAGTTATTTTTTTTTAAATTAAATTGTGTGAAAGCTATCAGGATATGCTTTCCCTTTTTTCCTTATGTTGTACTCAGAAGTATAAATGGTTCTTTGTTTTTCTTGCTTTTTATTGTCTCATCCCAATTTTTTTAAAAAAAAGATAACGTTGACCGTATTTTTCCAGACAAAAACTTAGATCGTTAAACCAGACTTTGAAATTGATTTGTTTCCCTAGTTGTTGATAACTCTTAATTGAAAATGAATGTGTAATTTCTCAAAAAGCAATGTGTACAGTGCTCAATTTTAGTTTCGCACGCCCCAAAATTGGGTGTGGATATTGTCTGGAAAGAATTTTCAGTGTCATGAAAAACACGTATAAATGTGCGCGCGCGCACACACACACACATGTATGTATGTATGTATGTATGTATGTATGTATGTATGTATGTAACATTTTTTTGCTGATAAATGAAAATAAAGGGAGACTATTATAGATCTATTTTGAGCTATTTTGCTCTCGTCAGATAGCCATACCCGTAGTGGGATATGAACCTGGGCAGTCTGCTTGTAAGGCGACAGAAAAAACATATATATATTTTTCAGAAAATTTAAATTAGTGAGGCGGGAGGCTGAGTATATTCTAGACCACTGCAGTGGTCAAGAATATACTCAGCCTCCCACCCCACTAATTTAAATTTTCTGAAAAATAACAGCCATCTCAACCCCTTCTTGTCTCATGTATTGTCCTGTTTTTTTGGAAGGGATGGGGTTTTTACTTTGAGCTTGCTACATTGCCCACGGAAGAAAATAAAGTTTTCCTGACATTATTGTGGCCACTGGCTGGTGGAGACATTTCTTTTCTTCCCTATAAACTTTCTCCAACCCGTAGCAGTTCTTTTTGTCAGTAACTCCCGCAGCTCGACTGGACGATTATGTGGCCGTTTCTAAGAAGAGGTGCTAAAGGTTTATTTAGTGCCGGTAGATTGATGGCTAATAGACTCCATTTGGGCTGTTTAAATGAAAGTTTCCCACAATCAGATGCTAAAGTCCAAGCTTTTGAGTGAAGCTTTTATCGCTCTTTCAACAGTTTCATCAAGAGTTCCTCCCCTTCCCCCCCTTTTTCCCCTTTTCACTCTGGGAACTTTATTTCATGTTGTGTATTTCTAATCTGAAGGTTACATCAATCAACAATCCTGTACAGGTTTGTCGGCTGTAACAAAAAAAGGAGAGGATTTTTGCATGCTGTGATGGGGTTTCCTGGTTGGCTATCTGTCTTGGGTTTCTATGGAAAATACTACAGAGTTGGAACTTAAAACTGCAATTTGTTATCCTTAAGGTTACCCATCTGATCGCTAGACTGGATTGTAGCTGCTTTATATTTACTAACAGGGATGGGTAGGTGGTAGCAAAACACGGCATCTCTTGCAGGGGTGAGTTCTACTTACCTTCCCCACCGGTTCGCATTGCAATGGAAGTGCACGTTTTTGCACGTCCCTTCCCAGAAATGACACTCTGCGCATGCGCAGAAGCCTTTGCGCAATGCGCAGAGGTTTTTTTTTTTGCAATCTGCGTCGACCGGAGGACCGGTTCGGGAGCATGGACCGCCAGTCATTGCTACCAGTTCGGTGAGCGGCACCGAATTTCCGTTACTGGTTCTAATGAACTGGTCTGTACCAGCAGTAACCCACCACTGATCTCTTGCAACCCCAGTACAGGTAAGTCCTCAACTTACAACAGTTCATTTAGTGACCGTTCGAAGTTACTGTTGTGGCCCGCCAGCAGCCCGTGCAACTGGTAGCAGATCTCGCCAGAGAAGAGGTTGATGTGGTGATGCGCCAGTGGCCTGTGCAGCTGGCACCTGAGTCGGACAATGAGGAGGCTGGAGAGGACTTGGTGCCAGAGGTGGAGATTCAGCCAGGGCCTTCAGAACCTCCAGAAGCTCCCATCAGTGATGAGGAAGAAGAGGAGGAGCCTATTATCAATGCACGGGCACGCAGAGCTGCCAAAAGGCAGGAGTGATTCCTCAGGAGGAGGTCTCCTTGAGAGTAGGCTTGGGGCTAATTGGCCACTCTCCTAGCCTATTTAATGGATGATGACACAGGCAGCAATTTGCAGGAAACAACGTTCGTTCATATGCCTTCGTGTCTTGAATTCAGAAACGTCTGCTCAGCTCTTCTTCTCTCTCTTGGCATTCTTCCTGCAAATTGCTTCTGGGCATTTTGCCAACCATTGTAAGCTTCCTGATATCTCCAAGACTGATTGCTCAGACTTGATTTATTATTTCGTGGACTCGTGCTGGCTGTTAATGAAGTTGAAGTAACAGCCGGTGTTCAGCGAAGACTGCTTTAAACTGTATTTGTGTTTGACAACTACTAAGAAAGCTCATTAGTAGTCCTTAATTTAGTAAATGAAGGTTTGGAGAGAAGTTGTGTGTGCTGCGCATTCTTTGTGGGCCGTAGCTGGGGCAGAACAGTTACAACGTCACTGAAAAAAGTGACTTATGACCGTTTTCCACACTTACAACCATTGACGCATCCCAATGTGATCAAAATTCGGATACTTGGCAACTGGTTCATTCATATTTATGATGGTTCCAGTGTCCCAGGATCATGTAATCATCTTTTGGGACCTTCTGACAAGCAAAGTCAATGGAGAAGCCAGATACGCTTAGCAACTATATTACTAGCTTAACCACTGCAGTGATTCACTTAACAAATGCGATAAGAAAGGTCGCAATATGGGACAGAATTCATTTAACAACTGTTTCACTTAGCAACAGAAATTTGGGGGTCATAAATTGAGGACTACTTGTATGCTCATTTGCCTGCTTTTTCAAGGGGTGGGTGGGGTGGGGTGGAAATGTTAAACCAATGTTGAACTTTTCTTTGTGGTTGCTGGGTTATCTCTTGTAAAATTGAAAGCAAATTTCAATACCTTGTGAGGGGTCTCAGTGGAAGGTTTGTGATAATGTGGAACTGAATACAGAGCAGTAGTTTTTGGTAGGTCTTGTTAGTGTATGTACTAGATTTCTAGCACCATCTAAGGTGTTGGTTGTCACCTATAGAGCCCTTCATGGCACAAGGCTGGATTATTTGTGGGATCACCTGTCCCCACGCAAGTAAAAGATCCTCATGACAACATAAAATATCTTTCTATTTGGTAGAAAATGTGTGACTGGTTTTAGTTGAAAATTATTTTAGTGACATCCTGCAATATTCACTATCTAACAAAGGGACAACCCAAGCACTGTAAATTTGGACAGCTTATATCAGTGGTTCTCAACCTTCCTAATGCCGCGACCCTTTAATATAGTTCCTCATGTTGTGGTGACCCCCAACCATAAAATAATAAAATTATTAGGAAACTCAGGGGTGGGTTCTAACTTACCTCGCTGCTGATTCGCTTCCCCCTGCGCTGCAAAGAAAAAAAAAGCCGAAAACAAGATGGCGACACATGCGCAGTGCCGGAAATTCGGCTTCTGCGCATGCTCAGAAGTTTCCATGGTACAGATATAATTTTTTTTTGCAGTTGTCTATTTGCATGTGGGTGGACCCGCCTAGGGACAGATAGAGGAGCGGTGTCTCGGTTCCTAAGACCATCGGAAGTATGTGTTTTCTGATGGTCTTAGGCGACCCCTGTGAAAGGGTCATTCAACCCCCAAAGAGGTCGCGACCCACAGATTGAGAACCTCTGGCTTATATTAAAATAGTGGAGGTCTGAAGGCTTTTTATAAGGGCTGATAGGATTGTCGATCAATGGAACAGGATCTTGAAGCCTTCACTTCTATCGAGTTTCAGGGTTTATAACATGATTGGTGGGATTTTCTCAAAGTAAGATATAACGAAATTTTGGGTAAATTCCAATATCGTAAACCTGTTATGAATTCATTTGCTACAGAAACAAATTCAATCCACTTCATAAAAATTGTAATTCCAGTATCAGAAGTCTGTTAATGAATTCATTTGCTACAGAAACAAATTCAGTCCAGTTTAGGGAAGTTGTGGGCTGGAACCTATAAGCAACTTCTTGTTTTATACACAGGTGCTTACAAATAATGTATGGACATCTTTCTTGTACTAATCTGAGGCTGAAAAAGATGATTGACATATTGCTAAGGAGCAACATCATGGGTCTCACCAAGAAAGCCCAAAACAGAAACACAATATGAATGTCACTGTTTAAGTGAGCACCCATATACATATATATACATATACATATACATATACATATACATATACATATACATACATACATATACATATACATATACATATACATATACATATACATATACATACATACATACATATGCACATTCACACGCACACACACACATACATACACACACACATACATACATACACACATACATACAATTTTGTATTATCAAAGTAGAATACTATAGTGGTTATGTTGCATGGTTGTTCCTGAAAAATCCTGGTTTAGCTTCAGGTTGTCTGAAAACAGTCTTCTCCCATAGAGGTAGTCCTTGACTTACCACCACAATCAAACTAAATGTTTCCATTGCTTAGCAAGACAGTTGTTAAGTGAGTTTTGCCCTATTTTATGATCTTTCTTGCCACCATCGTTAAATGAACCACTGCAGTTGTTAAATGAGTAACACGGTTGTTAAGCGAATCTGGCTTCCCTATTGACTTAGCTTGTCAGAAGGTCCCAAAAGGGGATCACGTGACCCTGGGACAATTGCAACCCGTCATAAATGCATGCAGTGGTGGGATTCAAATTTTTTTTACTACTGATTCTGTGGGCGTGGCTTGGTGGGCGTGGCAGGGGAAGGTTACTGCAAAATCCCCATTTTCTCCCAATGAGCTGGGACTCGGGAGGCAGAGAATAGGTGGGGGCCGGGCTAGTCAGAGGTGGTATTTACCGGTTCTCCAAACTACGCAAAATTTCCGCTACCGGTTTTCCAGAACTGGTCAGAACCTGCTGAATCCCACCTCTGAATACATGCCAGCCAGGGGTGGGTTCTAACTTACCTCGCTGCTGGTTCGCTTCCTCCCACACCACGGGGGCGCGCACGCATGTGCAGTGCTGAAAACCCGGCTTCTGCACATGTGCGGAAGTAAAAACAAGATGGTGGCACCTATGGTGCCGCTGAGAGAGCCAGTTCATGGGTGTGACCAGCCGGCCATCGCTCCCGGTTTGGCAAGCAGGGGGAAATTCCCGCTACCGGTTCTAAAGAACCGGTCCGAACAGGGAGGAACCTACCTCTGATGCCAGTTGCCAAGCACCCCAATTTTGACCATGTGATATATGGGGATGGTGCAACGATCATAAGTATGAAAGACGGTCATAAGTCGGGTGTTTTCCAGTGCGGTTGTAACTTCAGAAGGTCACTAAAAGAATGGTTTAAGTCAAGGACTACTTGTATTCCTCCAGGACCTAAGATCTCCTAACACTTAAAGAAAAGCCAAGATATGTAGTAGGTACTATAGATATCATTTTCAGTGATGCTAACCTCTCTGTAAAATGTTGCATTGCTCCAATAAATAAATGTTATTGTCTTTTTCAGTGTCACATTTTTTTTATTGTGCCTTCAGAATCTGGTCCTATTTATCTCTGCTGCTAGTTTTGTTTGGTGGTAAATGGATTCTAAGTTATTGGGAAGATCATTGTTTTATTCAAATTACTTTAATTTATATTTTGTTTGCATACCATCCAAACAGGTTGAGAAACATTTATTAATTATATTTTTTTGGGGAGGGAGGGAGGCAAACAAGTATCCCAACTTTGTTGCTTACTTAGTCTTTGTGCTCTTCGCGCTGTGATAGTTACTGAATTATTTGTAGAATTTGAGTATGAATGTGTAAAAAAACCTTTGTTTCTGCACAGCTATATACATGTATACCAGTAGTGGGTTCCTACCAGTGCGCTCTTGGCTGTCCGTCGCCGCCGAGCCGAAGAAGCTGGCGGCATTCGCGGCGCGGGGCTTCCCCCGCCCGCTTTCCCGGGAGCGCAAGTGCAGAGGGCAGAAGAACGCAAATGGCGGCATCCCGGCGTCCCGGGAAAGCGGGCAGGGGAAGCCCCGCGCCGCGAACGCCGCCAGCTTCTTCGGCTCAGTGGCGACGGACAGCCAAGAGCGCACCTGTAGGAACCCACTACTGATGTATACATACTATGTATACATGCTTTACATAATATTTGCTTTTCGATTAGGTCTTTCATATGATAATAAATATCAGTTTGGACATTCCATGAATTAACATACAGTATGTCAAATAAACTAGACAATAAATGCCAGATTTTTAAACTGCATGGAATGGTAAAACAATATAATGATCTGTAGCTCTATTTTTGCCGTAATTTCTGATGCTTTTAATTTTGTCACTGACACACGTGTGGCATTTCCATCATGAGCCTTGGCATTTCCTTTACATGAGCCTTGGTGGCGCAGTGGTTAGAATGCAATACTGCAGGCTACTTCCAACTGCCGGCAATTTGGCAGTTCAAATCTCACCAGGCTCAAGGTTGACTCAGCCTTCCATCCTTCCGAGGTGGGTAAAATGAGGACCCAGATTGTTGGGGGCTGACTCTGTAAATCGCTTAGAGAGGGCTATAAAGCACTGTGAAGCAGTATATACCGTATTTTTCGGAGTATAAGACACACTGGAGTATAAGACACACCTTAGTTTTGGAGGAGGAAAATAGGGAAAAAAATTACCTACCAGGTATTCATCTGGCTAGCGTCCTTAGTCTGGTCAGCTTCAGCACATTATTTTATCCCCTGGTTAGGGCTGAAAAAAACCTTTTTCAGAGGAGTAGGAATGAAAGCAAGCCTGCAAAGACTTAGGGCTGGTAAAAAAACTACTTCAAGGGAGTAGGAATAAAAGAATGCTGCAAGCAAGTAATATCGTTAGCACCTCATTAGGGCTGAAAAGACCTTTTTCAGAGGAGTAGGAATGAAAACAAGCCTGCAAGGACTTAGGGCAGGAAAAACAACTTCGAAGGGAGTAGGAATTAAAAAATGCTGCAAGCCGGTAAGATCGTTAGCACCTCGTTAGGGCTGAAAAAACCTTTTTCAGAGGAGTAGTGATGAAAACAAGCCTGCAAAGATGGAGTAGGAAGCCTGGAAGATCGTTAGCACCTCCTTAGGGCTGGGAAAAAAAGCTTCGGAAAAGCTACATTCGGAGTATAAGATGCACCCAAATTTTCAGCCTCTTTTAGGGAGGAAAAAGGTGCGTCTTATACTCCGAAAAATACATTAAGTCTACGTGCTATTGCTATGCTATCAGAGAAATATTCATTGTGGTATACAGTGTGTTTAAACTACTTCTTTTCCTTCAGGAGTACAACACTTTCCTCGAAAATGATGTAAACCATGGTGTACACCTAAGTGTAACCCAGTGGTGGGTTATTCCCAGTTCGGACCAGTTATTAGAACCGGTAGCGCTGGCAGCGGGAAACTCCACCCACCCGCCCGGGACGCTTCTACGCATATGCAGAAGTGTCGCTCACGCGCATGAGCACACGCATGAACCAGTAGCAAAAATATTTACAACCCACCACTGATGTAACCTTGAAAACGCCCTTCACAATACTTTTTAGGATGGCATTTGGCAAAATATCATTTTGGTCTCCTTATAGAAAATTGATATGACAAGGCTATCTGCTTTTAAAGTGCCCAAACTGATAGAATTTTTTAAAAAGGTCATTGTAACTAATCTATAATGAAGGTGTGTGGTCCTGTCTTTATTTTTGATCATAACTTCATAAATAATAATCACATTTGGACATTCCATGCATCACATTAAAGGAAACAAATCAACTATCAAGTGTGTAATTGCTTTGCAACAGTTGTGTAAGATGACTAAAATTGTATAACAATCCGGAGCGTTTTTTAAAACGATAATTTACAGTTACGTTGACCCATCAATAATAGATTTTCACAGTGAAGAGATAGTTGATAGCATAGATTCTTACCTTTATCTGTGAGCATGGGTATGCTGTGCCCAAATTGCTTAATTATTTTTATAACAGTCATTATTCCCCCAAAGCTTACCAAATCCAAGCCGTATGACAAACTTGGAGATAAACTTCAAACTAATTTCCTGGGTTGGCATTCACACATATCCTCTTTATCATGCGCTATGCAATTGATTTAGTGGGGACAGCTGCTTTCAGGGCAACTAGTAACTTTGATTCTGTTTTCTAAAGTTCTTTGTGGAGGTTTGGCCGAGTTGCTGTGTCGGAAGCATGTGAGCAGAGGCACAAATTGCTCTTCTTTGATATCACAAGGTTATATTTTCACGTGGTGTCCTTAACAAGGATGCTCTTTAGCAATCTATCTGTCTCTGTCAAGTGTTGGCTTGAAAGCCAAGCTATTCAGGCCTGAAACTCCCAGTTAAATAGACCATTTTGGGGACTCGCAAGCAGCCAGACAATATTCTGTAATAGACTTGCCTAATCTAGTGCCCTCTGCATCTGTTGCAGTGACTTCAACTCCTCTTATGCTGAAGCAGCGTGCTACAGGTTGGGTTGCCAAAGAATGACAGAAGTAGAAGCCCATCATGAATGGAAGCTATTTGTAGTCTGCCAACCACCCTGAATTACCCTGAGATGGACAGTGTAGAAAATAGATAGATAGATAGATAGAGGGAGGGAGGGAGGGAGGGAGGGAGGGAGGGAGAGAGAGAGAGAGAGAGAGAGAGAGAGAGAGAGAGAGAGAGAGAGAGAGAGAGAGAGAGAGAGAGAGAGAGAGAGAGAGAGAGAGAGAGAAACAGCAGTTTAGGGCTTATATATCGCCCCATAGCACTTTACAGCAATCTCTGGGTAGTTTACAATGTAGAAACGTTATTTATATATTGCCTCATTTTACCAACCTCACAGATGGAAGACTGAGTCAACCTTTAGTCGCCCCGTGAGGATCGAACTCCAGGCTATGGGCAATACTGTGACACCTTGTCCTGTGACACCAGGAAAATTTGACAGACAGACAGACAGACAGACATATATAGGCAGACAGACAGACAGATTTAGACAGAGGCAGACAGGCTGATAGATATAGACAGACAGACAGAGAGTGAGTGAGAGAGATGAGAAATGAGAAATGAGAGAGAGAGAAGAGAGAGAGAGATACAGACAGACAGATATAGACATAGGCAGACAGGCAGATAGATATAGACAGACAGAGAGGTAGAGTGAGAGATGAGAAATGAGAGAGAGAAAGAGAGACAGACAGACAGACAGATATAGACAGACAGACCTGCAGACAGGTAGATATAGACAGACAGAGAGTGAGTGAGAGAGAGATGAGAGATGAGAGAGAGAGAGAGAGAGACAGACAGACAGACAGACAGACAGACAGACAGACAGACAGACAGACAGACAGACAGACAGATAGATAGATATAGGCAGACAGGCAGATAGATATAGACAGACAGAGAGTGAGTGAGAGAGATGAGAGATGAGAGAAAGAGAGAGAAAAGGGAGGGGGAGAGAGATACAGACAGACAGATATAGACAGAGGCAGACAGGCAGAGACAGACAGACAGACAGACAGACAGACAGACAGACAGATAGAGACAGATATAGACATACAGGCAGACATAGACAGTCAGGGAGTGAGTGAGAGAGATGAGAGACGAGAGAGAGAGAGCCTCTTTCCAATTATCTCATCCAGAACAGTAACAAAATTACAGCTAGTCATAAAATCTTCCTCCTCCAAAATGCTGCCAACCACATGTATTTCAGGCGGTAAAAATGTGCTTCTTTGTAACCAAGCAAGATTGATAGACCAAACTACTCTGTCCAGGGCAGATAGGACCTCAAAAATGTACACCCAATAGGATGTCCACACTGTCTTTTTACAAATCCCCACCGCTACAGCCTTCAAAACGTTATCTATCCATTTTCATTTTTGCAACAGCCACGACAGCTCTGTCATTTTACTGGCACCTCAAAATTTTTCTTTCTGTTGTCAGTCAGCATATAACAGTCACAAAACCTCGACAGCTGTGATTGATGGCAACAAACAAAGAAGAGGAAAAAGGGGCTGAAGTTGTGTCTAAAATAATAATTTTCTATTTTTATTATTATGTGCAGAACTTTTGTTAGAAAATGGCCTGTGTGTTGTATTTTAGACATCTACCGCTGGGGAATTGTATGTATTATAAGAAAAATTGTTACAGATAAACAGGCTGTTTTTAGCTCACATTGCTGGGCTGATTGCCTTAAGATTCATTCATTCTGATAGGGAAGATTTTAAAGATGTGTGTCTATAGGATGTTATATTATGCTCATTTGATAATGAAATGCAGGAACTGTAAGATAATAGAAATGACCAGGGGTGGGCTGCTGCGGGTTCGCAGGGGTTCGGGCAGTGGTGGGTTCCTACCGGTGCGGTCCACTCTATAGCACCGGTAGTGGCCCGCTGGTGATGTCACAGTACCGGTGCGGTCGATTGCCGGTGCCTGGGCGCTGCCATTAAAAAAAAATTTTTTTAAAAAAATTTTCTTCTGTGCATGCCCAGAAGCCGAGCTTCCGGCACTGCGCATGCGCTGCCTTCCTACCCCACAGTGAGTCCAAGCAGGGGAGGATGGCTGAGGGAGCGCGTGAGACGCTGAAAGAACGGGCGGCAGGAGCTATCTTCATTCCCTTCCCTTCAGCAGTCCGAGAAGCCACGATAGTGCGGTGATGATCCTAGGCATTTTTGCACGTTCAAGGCTTCTCAAGCTGCTGAGGGGAGGGGGAATGAGCGGCAGGACCTATCTCAGTTCCCCTCCCTTCAGCAGTCCGAGAAGCCACGAACGCGCAGTGATGATCCCAGGCATTTTCACACGTTCGAGGCTTCTCGAGCTGCTGGGGGGAGAGGGAACAGGCGGCAGGAGCCTAGGATCATCAAATGGGGAGAAGCATTCAGGCCGGATGGAGCCTCCTAGAAGAATTGCTGCCGTAGTCTTGCTGCTCCCGCTGCAGGGGGCTGCGTTGCGGGTGGGCAATGCCCCCCTGCTTCTCCGGCCGCTGCCAAGCTCCCGAGGCCCACACCCACCCGGTCACATGGCGGGCAAGCCACACCCACAAAATAAGCCACGCCCACAGAGTGGCAGTAAAAAAATTAGGAACCCGACCCTGGGTTCGGGAGAACCTCTAGCTAAGACTCTGTGCAGTTCGGAGAACCCACAAATCCCATTGCTGGCTGGACCCCGCCCCGTCCCTCCCAGGAGTCCCCATGTGGCCTGTTTTGAATGCAGGTACGTGCAGGGTGCACGCAGAGGCTCGGGGAGGGTGAAAAATGGGCCTACCGAAAGTTTGGCCTCCAGAGGGCCTCTGGAGCCTGGGGAGGTCATTTTTGCCCTCCCAGAGGCTCAAAGAAAGCCTCTGGAGCCCAGCAAGCGCAAAAATGCCCCCCTTCTGCCATGGTGCAGGAGGCCGACTAGGCCACATCCACCATGGCCATGCCCACCCAGCAACTGGGCACAGAACCCCTTGCTAAAATTTTTGAAGCCCACCCCTGGAAATGACAGCCTGTGTATTGAATCTGTGCATTGTTTTTTATTTGCATGTCCAAGAAGCTAAGTGTGTGATGCACTTCTTCTTGTTCCATTGAAACAATTAAGACTTTTAGGTCCTTAACTTTGACTGAATCATGTCCCTTGCCGTTGGCATGTCTCAAGTTGAATGCTTATGTTTTCTGTTGGACACTATAGGAGGCTTACAGAAGTTGTGTAACTCTATTTTTTTGGGGTGGGAGGAGAGACTATTCAGAGAATGCTTCGCAGTCACCTTTCCCTTTACAGGACCCGAAGCTCAAATGTCAAGAGAAAGATTTCCCCACAATGGAGAGAAATGGAACCGTAGCATCTCAAAAATAAAATATCAGGACAAATCTTAGTTATGATTCTCTCTAGAATTGGCATTGTTGGAGGAAAGAACCAATATCTAGATTTCAGTTGTCTGTTCCTGTAATATACTAGGAATAGGGGGAACAAAAACTGTTCCAGAATAGCAACGTTGCAGCTCTTGTGCACTAGTTGTGAGTCATAGTTGTCTTAGATCTTGGATGGGGTAGCACTACACCAAAGAAACCCTGTGCATAATGTGGGGGTTCTCCTGGATTCACAACTCCTGCTCAAAGAGCAGGTAGCGGTTGTGGCTAGGAGGGCCTTTGCGCAACTGCAGGTTGTGCACCAGTTATGCCCTTTCCTGGACCAACAATCCCTACTCACAGTCACTCATGCCCTAGTCACTTCCCGTCTTGACTGTTGCAATGTGCTCTACATGGGGCTGCCCTTGAAGAGCATCCGGAAGCTCCACTTGGTGCAAAATGCGGCAGCCCGCATGGTTTTGTGCAGACCTCGGTGTACACATGTATCACCTCTCCTGCGGGAGCTGCATTGGCTGCCGATTTCCTTCCGGGTGCAATTCAAGGTGCTGGTTGTCACCTTTAAACAGCAGTGGGTTCTAAAACCCGTTGTGCGCATGCACAGAAGCATCCCAGGCAGGTGTGATATATTGATGAGGAATGAAAATGAATACAAAAGTAAATTAGGAAACCTCTACGCAGACCTTTTCATTTTTTTCTAAAAGAAAGAAAAAAAGAAAGAAAGAAAGAAAGAAAGAAGAAGAAGAAGAAGAAGAAGAAGAAGAAGAAGAAGAAGAAGAAGAAGAAGAAGAAGAAGAAGAAGAAAAGAAAACCAACATTTATCATTCTGTTGCTTAATAAGGATGTTTGCTCTTCATTAAATGAAAGCTCTTTTTCTTATTTCATTGGCCTTTTTATAACGTTTGACGTTTCTTCAAGCCTATTGACATCTCCTCCTTCTTCAGGAATGGTGATATTATGGTTGTGTTAGATTATCAAAGAACTGAATTCCCTGTCATGATTTATGACAAGGGAAGTTGGATAAACAGGAAGACCATTAACAGCATGTGGTACTCCATGGTGGTCATGGGTTCTTCTGGGAAGTTCTCGTGTGTGTGTGTGTGTGTGTGTGTGTGTGTGTGTGTGTGTGTGTGTGTTTACGTGGAGTAAATATTCTTTGAGAGCCAGTTTGATGTAGTGATTAAGAAATCAGCAACCTACAAACTGGGAGACTATGAGTTCCAGTTCCTGGTTGGACACGAAACCAGCTGGGTGACTTTGGATGACTCATGCACTCTGAGGCAGGGGTGGGTTCCTCCCAGTTCGGACCGGTTTGCCCGCACAGGTAGCCACCCATTGGTGACGTCACGATGATGTCACCAAACCGGATCAGTCAGTGCCGGTCCGTGGGCGCTGCCATCTTTTTTTAAAAAAAATTAATTTTTAATTATTATTTTTTCCTTCTGAGCATGTGCAGAAGCCAAGTTCCGGCACTGTGTATGCGGTCGCCATCTCTTTTTCTGTTTTTTTTGGGGGGGGGGTTGTTACTGCGCATGCGCATGCCCACGAGACATGCTCACCCAGCAAGGGAGGGAGGGAGCGAACCGGCAGTGAGGTAAGTTGGAACTCACCCCTGCTCTGAGGTGTAGGAAGCCAACCTGGGCATGCATCCATGCATCTATATTTTTCTATTTCTAAAAAAAAACCTTGTAATTCTTTCAAGCAAGGTTATGGATACTTCTTTCCTGGACTTCAGTGGTGCCTCCCAAGTCCAGGCAATGCTATGATATGAAGCCAAAGAAGCCTTAATTAAAAATAGAAATGATGATGCTGATAATAATCAGTGCAGTTGGCATTTTATGAGCTGTTCAATAGGTTAATGCAACATCTTGGAACTGTGTAGTCAGTACTTACAAGCACAGAGACACATTTATATCAAAAGGCTGCCAGCCTGCTTGGCAGTAATTATATCAGAAATAACAGATTACATTATTCTTGGTTGAACGTAATGTTTCATCTTCCTAGATCGATGCCGAAAGAAAAGCAAATACCTCATTCTAATAGTAATATTTTGATTCATTTCTGCTAAGTCCCACAAAGCTTAATTCTGGTCCTTTGATGTGGCTTCTTAATATGTTGATTCACTTTCTAAATCACCCAGAGAGGAACTGAAGAATTGAAGCAAGCTTTGGAAGGTCAACTTCCTTGGCGTTTACCCTAAGCCAGTGATGGCGAACCTATGGCACGCGTGCCACAGGTGGCACACGGAGCCATATCTGCCGGCACGCGAACCGTTGCCCTAGGTCAACTCCAGCATGCATGTGCGTGCCGGCCAGCTGATTTTTGGCTCGTGTGGAGGCTCTGTGAGGGCATTTTAGGTTTCCAGAGGGCCTCCGAGGGGGTGTTTTTGCCTTCCCCAGGCTCCAGGGAAGCCTATGGAGCCTGGGGAGGGCGAAAAATGGGCCTACCAGGCACACTGGAAGTTGGGAAATGGGCCATTTCCGGCCTCCAAAGGGCCTCTGCGGGGGCGGGAGAGGCCATTTTCACCCTCCCCAGGCATTGAATTATGGGTGTGGGCACTCACACGTGCGTGACAGCGCGTGCGCATGCATTTTTGGCACCCGAGGGAAAAAAGGTTCGCCATCACTGCCCTAAGCCATGCCTTGAACAACCCAAGAAAAGAGTAGAAATACTTTTCATCCTGCAAATTTCAAGGTGTGCTTTAGGGCAGGGGTCTCCAACCTTGGCAACTTTAAGGCTTGTGGACTTCAACTCCCAGAGTTCCTCAGCCAGCTACTTGGGACACTTACCTCCTATCTACCCCACTGAGTCCAATCCTCACCAAAGGATGGTTGAAGACAGCATTGGAAACAGCAAGGAGAAGTAATGATAGCATAAGACTGTACACTGAGGTAGGACCAAATATTCCTGGCAAACTTGTTAAACTCTTCTCTGTTGGAGGTGTGTGAGTATTATGGAAATTTGGAGTTTCTAAGGACATCATCTGTCCAAAACCTTAAGCCAGCATGCTGATCATTCACACACATTTGTGCCGTTAGATTGAAAAAAGCCATGGTTTTGAAAAGCTAAAGATACAGACTAAATAATAACAGAGTTGGAAGGGACCTTGGAGGTCTTCTAGTCCAACCCCTTGCTCAAGCACGAGACCCTATACCAGTGATGGTGAACCTTTTAGACACCAAGTGCTCAAACTGTGCATGCCCAAACTGAAAGGGGCATGCATGCGCACAAACATGCACATGCGTGGACATGCATGAATGTGTGTATGCATGGATATGCGTGAACATGCACGGACATGTGCGAACATGGACATGCATGGACATGCGCGAACATGCACATGCACGGATATGCGAGCGCATGCACGGACATGCGAGCATGCGCAGCAGAGACCCGAAGACCAGCTGGCCAGCGAGAGGCAGGGCATCCCAACACCGGCAGCTCGGCAAGAGGTAAGATCTTTTTCTTTCGTGAGCTTCTGCTTTGTGCTTTGCAGGGAAACAAAAGCTCATGAAAGAAACGCCACAGAGATCTGCCCTGGGGCAATGGTGCGCGTGCCAGCAGAGAGGGCTCTGCATGCCACCTCCGGCATGCATGCCATAGGTTCGCCATCACAGCCCTATGCAAATGGGTGTGCAGTCTCTTCTTAAAAACCTCCAATGATGAAGCACTTACAACTCCTGGAGACAAATTGTTGTGCCCTTTTCCAATCTGTCCTTTTCATCTAGTTATTTTTCTATACAGTTACACGAGCCTTCTTGCATCAGGACTTTGTAATTTAGGATGCAGTCATGAGGGAGAAGAATAATTATGATCCCTTGAATGGAAGGAGTTTTCTATAGAATGTTGTATTTGGAGAGAGATATGGAGAAGTAAAAGTACTGGATGCTGAACTCAACTTTAAAATTGTCCTCTCCTCTCCTCTCCTCTCCTCTCCGCTCCTCTCCTCTCCTCTCCTCTCCTCTGCTCTGCTCTCCTCTCCTCTCCGCTCCTCTCCTCTCCGCTCCTCTCCTCTCCTCTCCTCTCCTCTCCGCTCCTCTCCTCTCCGCTCCTCTCCTCTCCTCTCCTCTCCTCTCCTCTTGTCTTGTCTTGTTTTGTCTTGTGTCTTGTCTTGTCTCATCTCGTCTTGTGTCTTGTCTTGTCTTGTCTTGTCTTGTCCTGTCCTGTCTTCTCCTCTCCTCTCCTCTCCTCTCCTCTCCTCTCCTCTCCTCTCCTCTCCTCTCCTCTCCTCTCCTCTCCTCTCTTTCTTCTCCCCATCCCACCCCAGCCCACGTCTCTACTAAAAAGTTTCTAGATATTCTCATTATGGAGACATATGAAACCTGTTGAGATGTCAGAACTGAAGATTTTAAGCTGTGTGAATTATGTTTATGTGTGTCTTAAGAGAATTATTGATAAAATCTGCTTGTGAGAAAATGCCCATGAGAAAATATCACATTTCTCTGTTAAGATGTTTGCTTCATTCAGCCATAGCTTGCTGAAGTTAAAAACTATGGTTCGTTCAGCTTCTCCATGTATTGATTACATGCTACATTATGGGACTGATGTAGATACTCAGCTACAGTATTTAACTGGGAAAAGGAAGCTAAATCACAAATAACACTTAAACTTGTGGGTTTTTTTGTTTTTTATTTTTTTGTTTGTCAAACATGTACAATATAGCAGGTATAGGTATAAACATAAACATAAACAAAGTAAGTACAGATAAATGATGACAATAGGACAGCAGGACAAGGACGGTAGGCACGCTGGTGCACTTATGCACGCCCCTTATAGACCTCTTTGGAATGGGGTGAGGTCAACTGTGGACAGTCTAAGGTTAAAGTTTTTGGGGCTTGGGGAAGAAACCACAGAGTCAGGTAGTGAATGCCAGGCATTGATCACTCTTTTGCTGAAGTCGTATTTTCTGCAATCGAGTTTGGAGCGGTTTACCATAAGCTTATATCTATTGTGTGCTCGTGTATTGTTGCGGTTGAAGCTGAAGTAGTGATTGAGAGGTAGGACATTGTGGCAGATAATTTTATGAACTACGGTTAGGTCAGAGCGAAGGCAGCGTAGTTCTAAGTTGTCTAAGCCCAAGATTTCAAGTCTGGTGGCATAAGGTATTCTGTTGTGAGCAGAGGAGTGGATGACTCTTCTCGTGAAATATTTTGGGACTCTCTCAATTGTATTAATGTCCGATATGCAGTGCGGCTTCCAGACAGGTGAGCTGTATTCGAGAATTGGTCTAGTGAATGTTTTGAATGTTCTAATTAGCAGTTTAATATTGCCAGAGAAGAAGCTACGCAAGATTAGATTGACTACTCTTAGTGCCTTTTTGGCAATGTTGTTACAGTGGGCTTTGGCACTTAGATCATTAGATATGAGTACTCCAAGATCCTTGACAGAATGAGGGTCGTCTACAAGATCGTGTCCTCCAAGTTTGTATTTTGTGTTCTGATTCTTTTTGCCAATGTGTAAGACAGAGCATTTGTTGGTTGAGATTTGAAGATTTGAAGTTGTGTTGGATGAGAAAAGCAAGATAATTCTAAATTTAAATTCCTTAATATTTGTACCGAGAGTATGGGGAAACTTAATTTTAATCCAAATGCATTTATTTAATAATGTACAATTGCAGACACATTTTCCCCACTGGGGGATACTTGTTCAGCTGCAAATTCGATATTGTACTGGCCCAACTGCAGTGTTTTTGTTTTTGTTTTGTGTATTTCTAATTTTGGAGAGGAAAGAGAACGATGGGAAAAAATTTGTTCTTCCCGAGAGCCGAGGCAATGTATTTACTTCAGGTTTTATTAAATGTGTTATAAATTTTCCCAGCAATTTACTTATAGCTCAAGAGGCTTAATTTGCATGTGGTGCCTTTTACAATATGCTTTTGGTAATGTTGCAGATGCTTCTCCTTTAGCTTCAGTAAACAACAGGCAGTTGGCCAGGTTTTGACTGAACATTTGCCAACTCATGGAAATATTAGTTAACGCTTTAATAGCCAGATTTTGACATTCCCATTGTTTTGTCCAAAATCATATGAAGAAGCTACCCGGGCTTCAAAAGCATAGAGGAGAAGACTGGTTTGAAAGAAATGTATGTAGGTAAAGGTTTTTTGAAGTGTATCACATCTTAAATTTAATTGGGGTGGGCTGGAGAATCAACAAGACTCTCAAAATTAGGATTTGGATGAATTGCAGCTTTCATACTTATTTGTATTTGTATTTGTTTATTTGTCAAGCATATATGATTATAAGCAAAGTACAAACAGTAAAACATGATTGAATATATATGTAATATTACAAGCATGAATAAGAGTAAAAGAGGTATGAATATATGGGTACATAGGACAGGAACTGTAGGCACGATTGTGCGCTTATGCACGCCCCTTACTGACCTCTTAGGAATGGGGTGAGGTCGATGGTAGATAATAAGAGGTTGAAGTTTTTGGGGTTTGGGGAAGAAACTGCTGAGTCAGGTAGAGTGTTCCAGGCTTTGACCACTCTGTTGTTGAAGTCGAATTTTTTGCAATCAAGTCTAGAGCAGTTTACATTCAGTTTGTATCTATTGTGAGCTCGTGTATTATTACGGTTGAAGCTAAAATAGTCGTTAACGGGTAGGACATTGAGGCGGATAATTTTGTGAGCTACACTTAGGTCAGAACGAAGGCGGCGGAGTTCTAAATTTTGAAGTCCCAAAATTTGAAGTCTGGTTTCATAAGGAATTCTGTTGTGAACAGAGGAATGTAATACTCTTCTTGTGAAGTATCGCTGGACATTCTCAATTGTGTTAATGTCTGATATATGGTGTGGGTTCCAGACTGATGAGCTGTATTCAAGAATCGGTCTAGCAAATGTTTTGTATGCTCTGGTTAAGAGTACAATGTTACCAGAGAAGAAGCTATGCAAGATTAGGTTAACCACTCTTAATGCCTTCTTGGCTATGTAGTTGCAGTGGGCTCTGGCATGAAAAAGTTCCGATGTCTAGTTTGTACAGTTTTGTAAATTACGTGAGAATTGCCAGGTGGAATCTTATAACCCAGGGCAATCAAGAATGGCCAAATAGCCGTTTGTTCCTTTCTCAGATTATTAACTACTAGACCATGAGTTTTCCCTAGTGGTTAAAGCATCAGACTAGAAAGCGGGAGATGGTGAGTTCCAGTCCTGCCTTAGGCATGAAAGCCAACTGAATGACTTTGGGCCAATCACCAGGAGACAGTGAGTTCTAGTCCTGCCTTAGGCATGAAAGACAGCTGGGTGACTTTGGGCCAATCACCAGGAGACAGTGAGTTCTAGTCTCACCTTACACATGAAAGCCAGCTTGATTTTAGGGCAGTCACACTCTAACAGCCCAACCCATTCACAAATTGTTGTTGTGGGGACAATAGATGGAGGAAGGTGTAATGGATATGTTTGCTACCTTGAATTATTTTTAAAAGTAATAAAGGCAGGATACATGAATGGATGGATGGATGGATAGATGGATGGATGGATGGATGAAGAAATGTAAACAAAATATTAAGAAATAGAAGCCTGAAAGAGGTAAATAAACAAGCAATATGCCAAATTGCTTAATATTCAAAGACTACAGACATTGCGAAGATCAACTATTTTGGACCATGTTACATATAGTCTTGGTCTGCAGATGTTTTCTCTAAATATATAAATCATTAACCTATTCAGTGTTTCACAACCTTGGAAATTTTAAGCGGTGAGGACTTCAACTCCCAGAATTCCCCAAGCCAGCATGGAAGAGGTGATGGTGTGCAGCCTTCTGAGGAAGCCATGTCTGGACCAAATAGTTTATTTATTTGGGAATTCTTCTATGCCGCCCTACTCCCTAAGGACTCAGGGCGGACAACAGTTCTCTACAACTGTTGGTCAACTGTTGTTTAATGTCCAACCTTGCTATGATTTGGATAGAAATTAAGCTGAGAAATGGTATTTAGTTTGGGGTCACCCCAAAATCTTCATTTTTTGGATAGAATTTTCATTGAATTATCAAAATTCTGATCTGGTGATATTTACCGGCAAGATGAAGTCCTTCCGTGCCAATGTACAGGTAGTCCTTGACTTACGACCACGATTGAGCCTTTGTTGTTAAGTGAGACATGTGTTATATGAGTGTTGCCCCATTTTATGACCTTTCTTGCCGCAGGTGTTAAGTGAACCACTGCAATTGATAAGTTGGTAACCCAGTTGTTAAGTTTAACAGATTAACAGAGTTGGAAGGGACCTTGCAGGTCATCTACTCCAACCCCCCGCCCAAGCAGGAGACCCTACATCTACCTAGGATCGAACTCACAACCTGTAGCACAGTGGTTAAAATGCAGTATTGCAGGCGAACTCTACCCACTGCCAGGAGTTTGATCCTGACCTGTTCAAGGTTGACTCAGCCTTCCATCCTTCTGAGGGTAAAATGTGGACCCGGATTGTTGGGGGCAACAGGCTGACTCTGTCAACCGCTTAGAGAGGGCTGTAAAGCACTGCGAAGTGGTATATAAGTCTAAGTCAGGAGTTGGTTCCCCCCAGTTCGGACCAGTTCGCCCGAACCAGTAGCGACCCTCTGGTGATGTCACGATGACATCACGGACCCAGTTCAGTCGGTGCTGGTCCGTGGGCGCCGCCATCTATTTTTTGAATTTTTTTGAATTTCTTTTTTTAAATTTTTTTTATTTTTATTTTCTTCTGAGCATGCCCAGAAGCTGAGTTTCCGGCACTGTGCATGCGGTTGCCATCTGGTTTTCGGCTTTTAAAAAATTATTATTATTTTTGGATTTTTCGGCACTACGCATGTGCGCATGCACTTTGCGTGGGGGCCACGAGCCGCACCCACGCGGTGCGGGAGGAAGCGAACTGGTAGCGAGGTAAGTTAGAATTCACCCCTGGTCTAAGTACTGTTGCTATGAAAAATGGTCATAAGTCACTTTTTTTAGTGCCATCATAACTCTCAACAGTCACTAAACAAACTGTCGTAAACTGAGGACTACCTGTAAAATAATTTTGCTAAACAGAGAGACCTGAACAGCATGGCATAAAGATAGGGAGCCGTATCTTCATTTGGGGCTTAAAGATGGGAACTGGTGTAGCTCCGAATCTCAGTGGCAAATTTTCTTGCAGGAGCCTTTAAGAGAGTCAGTCCGTTTTAGAAGGCACGGGAATTACCTAGCAGTCCATAGGGTTGCTTCAAGTTATTACTGCGTTCTTTTTGGAAACAGATACTTTAGAAATAAATGCAAAACCTAGTGGCTTGAATTATTAATAGTAATGGACACATAGCTGCACATTCGGTGGAAGAGTGTTGCTTGCGTTGCAAAGTGGAGCATTGATTAAAAAGCTAAGCCTTGTGACTCAATTTGAGGCCACGGCTGTTTTTAAAACCCCATCCATGGCTGATGTGACAAAGCAGAACAGAAGGATAGCCTGAATGCATCCTTACAAACTGCAAAGACGTTTTCTCTTGTTATTTGTGGATCCTGTCGATTATTCCATTTAAAGCATTCTCCTTTCCCCCTCTGGTGAAATGCAACATTTTCCTTTTTTGCATTTCGTTACTGCCTCTTCCAATGTCTCGAGAGGCGAGCTTGCCCACTGTTGAAATTAAAATAAAATGAAGATGGTAGATCAGCCGGTCATTTTTCATACATATCCAGCCTGGCTCTCGGCTTCCTTCGACTCCTTTCATCAATTTGTACACTTCTCCGTTTGTGAGAAGGGTCTACCTTGCATACCTTGAAGATTTAAGGAAGAAATATGGGAGGTAACCTATAAGGAAAATGCTTCCCTATGATTTTGATTTTAATTGTTTCCCCTCCAGGAAGGAAGGAATGCAATACTCTAAAGATAGCTTGGCTTTTGGTTTTGGATGTGGTGTTGGGAAGCAAAGTGTGGAAGGAGACTTTGATTGACTGTAGAGTCAGAATGGACTTCTTTCATTCTTTTGTGATACTTGCTGCTTTGCCTGATCCGGGGATGATTTAATAGAGAGGAATTATTAATGTGTGCCCTCCGTTGCCCACAGACGGCAGCTTGGCTGGAGTCCCCACCCAGGAAGTAAATAATCAAAAGTAACAATCCAAAGTGGATATCCCTCAAAGAAATATAGGAATATATGTTTGTTTGTTTGTTTGTTTGTTTGTTTTGTTTTGTTTCTCTCTATCATCTGTCTGTCTGTCTGTCTGTCTGTCTGTCTGTCTGTCTTATCTATCTATCTATCTATCTATCTATCTATCTATCTATCTATCTATCTATCTATCTATCTATCATCTATTTATCTAATCTTTCTTTTTTAAAAAATAATCTTTATTAATTATGTTAAAAAAACTAACAAACATACAAACAAACATAAAAACATGTGTAAACATATGTATATACAAATAAAATATCAAATATCTTTGAAAATAGAAAACATTGAACATACATGTCAACCATTCTGTCGACACTATCCTTTTACAGCCTAGTGATACAAAAACATATTTATTCTATATGGTTATTGTTTACTTCATTATCTTCCTTATATCTTCCAATATTTTCCTTATTCTTTTCTATTATTATATTATATTCAGTCTATTATCATTACGATAAAACAATTTTTCATTTTTCAACAATGATTCTTTTGTTCAACTTGATTAATATTTTAAAACCTTGTAAAATTGTATATATTCCCATAATTTGTTCCAGTCTATGCAAAAAAGTAGACATTTGTTATTGTTTATACTGTCTATTTATCTAATCTTTCTATCTATCTAATCTTTCTATCATCTATCTATCATCTATGTATCTTATATTTCTATCATCTATCATCTGTCTGTCTGTCTGTCTATCTATCCCTATCTAATTATTGGGGGGGGGAATCAGGGCAAAGACACCCCTCAAATTGCTAACGAGATCAGCTTAGTAACATTCATTAACAAATGAAGCCATTTGCTTCCATAAACAGAATAAGGCTAATGACCCAAAATAGAATTAATTCCCTCATCAATCCCCATCATTAGAACTTTCCCTCCTATAAAATAATGTGAAAACTGTCCACCCCCCCCCAAAAAAAAAGCAATGCAAACGATCACCCAGATTCTTCTGTGTGTGTCTGACTTTTCCCCTCCTCTGGCTCTTCACACTCAGTTCCGTTCAAGTTCTTAAAATAATAGTTTGAGCCACAGCAGTAATTGTTAGCTTCCCTCATTTCATAGCCCCAAACTAAGATTCCATGGTGAATTGCCTCACAAAAAAGTCTTAATTATTTCACTCAGTGATGGAGGGAGGGCTGGAAAGAGAAATCTCTCTCTCTCTCTCTCCTATCTATCTTTCTATGTGTGTTTCTCTCTCTCTCTCTCTCTCTCTCTCTCTCTCTCTCTCTCTCTCTCTCTCTCTCTCTCTCTCTCTCTCTCTCTCTCTCTCTCTCACATCTCTCTGTGTGTTTCTCTCTCTCTCTCTCTTTCTCTCATCTCTCTCTGTTTCTCTTTCTCTCTCTCTCTGATCTATATCTATCTATCTATCTATCTATCTATCTATCTATCTATCTATCTATCTATCTATCTATCTATCTATCTATCAATTTTTCTATCATTTATCATCTATCTATAATCTATCCTATCTATCTATCTATCTATCTATCTATCTATCTATCTATCTATCTATCTATCTATCTATCTATCTATCTATCTGTCTATCCATCCATCCATCCATCTCTCTCTCTCTCTCTCTCTCTCTCTCTCTCTCTCTCTCTATCTATCTATCTATCTATCATCTATGTATCATCTATCTAACTAATATTTCTATCATGTATCTATCATCTATGTATCTTTATCTATCTATCATCTATCTATCTATCTATCATCTATCTATCATCTATCTAATTTTTCTATCATCTATCTATGTATCTTATCTTTCTATCATCTCTGTCATCTGTTTATCTATCTATCTATCCATCCATCCATCTATCATCCATCCATCCATCCATCCATCCATCCATCATCCATCCATCCATCCATCCATCCATCCATCCATCCATCCATCCATCCATCCATCCATCCATCCATCCATCCATCCATCCATCCATCCATCTATCTATCTATCTATCTATCTATCTATCTATCTATCTATCTAAATTAAGATGACTTTGATTTGTAAGACAGCAAGTTATTGGAGTATGTGCACCAAAGAAATTGAAAGTGCTTAGAAGATGCTCAACCCATTTCTCTTCTAGCTTTCCCTTGACCCATTCCTTCTGCCCTGCTCTTCTCATTTTGACTTATAACGCGATGCTCTGGTGAATGACCGAGGTTTAAACATCCATTTAAGACTGCCATGTGGAAGAAATGTAGTATACTTTCATTAATTGGATTAGGGTTATATGTGTTTCATTTAAAAGCTGCTGATCACTAATGGAATGACCTTGAAGTCATTATCTGTGAACAAGGCCCAGACAAGATCTTCCTTCATGCTGTAGCTGTCATTTCTTGAAAGCACAATATCCATATGGAAGATTGCATGCATGTATTGTGAAATTTCCCCTATACAGTATATTATCATTGTCTAGACCAGTGGTTCTCAACCTTTCTAATGCCGCGACCCTTTAATACAGTTCCTCATGTTGTGGTGATCCCCAACCATAAAATAATAAAATTATTAGGAAACTCAGGGGTGGGTTCTAACTTACCTCACTGCCAGTTCGCTTCCTGCTGCGCTGCCTGGCCGCACCTTAAAGGACGTGCATGCGCTTTGCATGCACACGCATGCGCAGTGCCGGAAAAAATTAAAAAATTACAAAAAAAGAGCTGAAAACAAGATGGCGACGCATGCACAGTGCCAGAAATTTGGCTTCTGCGCATGCTCAGAAGTTCCCATGGTACAGGTTTTTTTTTGCAGTAGTCTATTCGCATGTGGGTGGACCCGCCTGGAGACCGATAGAGGAGTGGTGTCTCGGTTCCTAAGACCATCGGAAATATGTGTTTTCCAATGGTCTTAGGCGACCCCTGTGAAAGGGTCTTTCGACCCCCAAAGGGGTCGTGACCCACAGGTTGAGAACCCCTGGTCTAGATTATGCCCAATATTTATAATAAGTATATTAATCCACAGTCAATTAAAACAAATAACTGAATTGCTGGCTTTGATATTCCTGCCTTCTCACTGGCACTACAAATAATGTCAAGATTTTTTTTTTGTCGCGTTCATCCATGAACAGAAACAAAAGGTAAATAGAAATAGAATGAACTACATTTTTTGTGTTGATATTTTATTTGTGAATGTATAAATTGCTTTGGTCAAGGTGACTCTTGAAAAAAAATCTAGTGAATGAATGAATGAATGAATCAATCAATCAATCAATCAATCAATCAATCAATCAATGACAAATGCTTCAATCTGAGTTATTCTTAAAGTTTGACATCAAATGATTGTCCTGCTTTCTCCATTCCCGCTTCTGACAGGCCTTCATTCTGAACACCTCAGAATTATGCACATGTGAAATTAACTCCAAGAGGGCAAATGTATTTTGCCAAATAAATAACTAAACAAAATCCAGGACATTACACTGTTTGTAATATGGGGACTATATAGAGCTTGGATCAGCGGTGGGTTGCTCCTGGTTCGGCCCGGTTCTAAGAACTGGTAGTGCAGGCAGCAGGAGGCTCCACCCACCTACCAGGAACGCTTCTGCGCATGTGCATTAGTAAAGGGTTTTAGAACCCACTACTGACTTGGGTCCAAGGGAAATAAATACAGGAAAGTCCTGTGTTTATTCCCCTAGGATCCAAACTCTACATACCCCAGTTATCACAAGTAACATAATCTCTTTGCATTTATTTATTTATTTATTTATTTATTTATTTATTTATTTATTTATTTATTTATTTATTTATTTATTTATTTATTTATTTATTTATTTATTTATTTATTTATTTGGTGAAATACATTTCTCCTCTTCGCGTTAATTCGGCACATTCATTAAGGTTGGGAGGCAGGTGAAATATTTCAGGTGAATCATCAGTTCTTATATATATATATATATATATATATATATATATATATATATATATATATATATATATATATATATATATATATATATATATATATATATATATATATATATATATATATATATATATATATATATATATATATATATATATATATATATATATATATATATATATATATATATAAGAACTGATGATCCTTTGGACCCTTTCCTTCCATACACCAGGATGACTCGACAGAAAAAAAAACATATATAACCCTTTCCTGGTGAAGAGCTGATAGGGAAGAGACCTGGCCTAGAGGTTAACACTTCTGCCTTACAAGTAGACTGCCCAGATTCAAATCCCACTACAGGTATGGCTATCTGATGAGAGCAAAATAGCTCGAAATAGATCTATAATAGTCTCCCTTTATTTTCATTTATCAGCAAAAAAAAATGTTACACACACACACACACACACACACACACACACACACACACGTGTGTGTGTGTGTGTGTGTGTGTGTGTGTGTGTGTGTGTGTTAAAAAGAGAGATTTCTACTGGGATGGATTAAGCTCTTGATTTACAGGAAGAGATGTCTGTTAGCAAGATATACGTGCTTGGATTTACTATCAAGAATCTGTTTTTAATTTTAGAGATTGTTTACCCTTAACTACTGCATGTCAGGACTCAGAACAAATTTCTGCTTAGCATTTAATTTCACAGACTTGCCACAGTGGGCAATAAAAAATGGGCCCCTGGAATTTGTGGCATCATTATGAATCTTATCTCCTGCCAGGCTTGCAAGCAGTTTGTCTTTCAAACCTCCTTGGTCCTTGTTAACCCGACTTTGACATCTAAGAGCTATCGTTTGTTTATTGGACTTTGCTCATTTGTGGAGGGGGGGGGGGAAGTACCAGAATTATTAATGGTTTAGTATCTATTAATGCATTACTTGGGTGGAATTCAAACTCCAGTATTTATGGTAAACTCTTTTTATAATAAAACTTGCATAGAAATAGGGGAATTGCTGACGCCTAATGTCGGAAAAGGTTTTGTGCCAATGGAATAACTATCTGTAAAATACGATCTTGCTGAATGGATGGATATACATGGTGTGTGTGTGTGTGTGTGTGTGTGTGTGTGTGTGTGTGTGTGTGTGTTTTGTAAGTAAGCATTCTGGGTACAAGAGAAAGTTATTAAGAATATTTGCCTAGATAATAATCATCTAATAACTGATGCAATGAAGCATGCATTCATTATATTGCTGTTGAGAACCTGAGATTGTTTAGAAAGGCCGAAGATTTCTTATTTTTTTTCAATTTTAAAATCTAGTAGTCACCACTATACCAAAAAAAAAAAAAAAGATGTTGAGAGCCTGGAAAGTGTGCAGAGAAGAGCAACAAAGATGATAAAGGGTCCATATTTTGACAGTCCAAATTACAGAGAACCTTCTTCCTTAAGTCATGGGAAGATAACAGCCAATAGCATTGGGACTTTAGAAGGAAGGTGGATGCAAGATGCAATGGGTAGAAATAGACAAGGATGAACCGTGGAAGGTAAGATTCTACATTTAGACAAGAAAAAACAAATGCACAGGTACAGTATAGGTGGTACCTTGCTCAATAGTGGTGACTGTGAGAGGGATTCTGGAGTCCTAGTGGACAATCACTTAAATATGAGCCAGCAGTGTGCAGCAGCTGCCAAAAAAGCCAACTCAGTCCTAGGCTGCATAAGAGGGATAGAATCAAGATCATGTGAAGTGTTAATTTCACTTTATGATGCCTTGGTAAGGCCACACTTGGAATACTGCATCCAGTTTTGGTCGCCACGATATAAAAAAGATGTTGATACTCTAGAAAGAGTGCAGAGAAGAGCAACAAAGATGATTAGGGGACTGGAGGCTAAAACATAGAAAGAACGGTTACTGGAATTGGGTTTGTCTGGTCTGCTGCTGTGATTATTTGGGATGCAAATCAGACCATGGGTTTTCATTTTTGCTTCAGGAAAGAGAGAGAAGGAAGGAGGGAGGGAGGGAAGGAAGGAAAAAAGGGAGAAAGGAAAGGAAAGGAAAGGAAAAGGAAGGAAGGAAGGAAGAACCAAGGGAGGAAAGGAGGGAGAAAGAAAGAAAAAGAGAGAGAAAGAAATAAAGAAAGAGAAAGAAATAAAGAAAGAGAAAGAAAGAATGAAAGTATGAATGAAAGTATGAATGAATGAATGAAAGAAAGAAAGAAAGAAAAAGAAAGAAAGAAAGAAAGAAAAGGCATTTTGTGGTTTTTTTGGCTGTTGTAAATTTTGAAGGTCCTCCAGTCTCTCAATATTGCAAATGTTATTTTCACAATCACTGTTTAAATAATTCAGTATTAATCTTTAGAATACCCATCAACCTCTGCCCACCATGAACAATAGTAATCAGAATGTATTGCTCCTTGTGCAAAGCTGAGGTTCCATCCGTCAGAAAGCATCGGCTGCAGCTATATATCAAATTTCGGCACTGAAGTTACACAATATTATCTTAACATTAGGTTAACTGTGAAATAAAAATAAAACTTAATAAGCTGGAAAAAAAGAAAAGACAAGGCATTCCTCATTTAAAACCCTTAAGTGGAGCCAACCCTAATTGAAATGTCTTTTTTTTTACTGAAATGTTAGCTTTAATTCAACGGCGGCTCCCACTTCAACATGGTTTTTATGAACGTCAAACAGATCTGGAAATGCAAAAATCAACAGGTGTTATCGCCTATGTGGTTTTAATTCTGACTTCCACACGTTGTAGCCTAACCAAATGATGTTAAGAGGTTGCTGGATTGTTGATCTTGAGTCTTACCACTCTTCCAAAGGAAAAGGTTCCGAGCAATTGAGGGATTTACACAGCGGGGTGTTGTTGTTGTTGTTGTATGCGTTGTGCAAATGAGTCCAAGGACAAAAATTGGGGAGAAGTCTGATTCTCTGTTATTTTGAGAGATGCACAAGTTTCGATCACGAGAGGGGAGAGAAAGGAGAACATACCTACTCACTGAGAACACAGAATGAAATCTCAGTTCATTTTCTGTTGCAAATCTCCATGGCGTAACTCGAGATGTGCTGGTTTCCAATTCTGTGAATGCTGTTGAGAACAAAATTAGTCTCTTCCTTCCTTGGATGATCAGTCTTGGAAGAGAAGCTATACCGATAAAGGAGAATATTTGTGTTGAAATGAGGCGTCCTTCTCTGAGCTGGGTGGTATTCTTGCAGACGTTTCATTACCCAAACTAGGTAACATCATCAGTGCACCACTTCTACCCCTCAATAGGAGCTATTTGGCACAGGGAACCCTTTCCAGCCATTCCTAGAAAACCCAAAGGTGCTTTTTTCAAGAGGCAACTGGACTTTTTGGTTTTTCTTTGAAGATGTTTCACTTCTCATCAAAGAAGCTTCTTCAGTTCTGACTGGATGGTGGGGAATGGAAGGATTTATACTCCTTGCAGACAGCTGGTCATTTGCATCCTTTTAGAGAGTCGTTGAGGCCACTTGAAGGTGTGTCTGTCTCCTCAGGGACACCTGAGTGGTGCAAAATGGCTGGGGAGCCTTCTTGGAACTGCTGAAAGGACTGTGTTGTGGAGCTGTGCTTCCTGCAGGATGTATTTTGCCCAATGTCCCCAGTTCCAAGAAGGCTCCGCACCCATTTGCACTACTCAGGTGACCCTGATGACATTGACAAGTGGCCTCAATGATTCTCTAACAGGATGCAAATGACCAGCTGTCTGAAGAACAAGAAAGAGCCGAGGTGGCGCAGCGGTTAGAATGCAGTACTGCAGGCCACTTTAGCTGACTGTGATCCGCAGGTCAGCGGTTCAAATCTCACCGGCTCAAGGTTGACTCAGACTTCCATCCTTCCGAGGTAGGTAAAATGAGGACCCAGATTGTTGGGGGCAATATAAATATGCATTGCTTACTGGTGTAAACTGCTTAGAGAGTGCTTGCACTGTGAGGCAGTATATAAATCTCACAAATAAATAAATAAGAAAGTCCAGTTACCTCTTGAAAAAAGTATATTTGGGACAACCATGACCTGGATGACTGAGAATCACTGTAGATATTCCTAGAAAAGCATTATGAAGTGCTCTGTCAGAGTTCAAACTCTGTCATTCAGAAGGAAAAGGGGGGAGCCTGGCTCTGTTTGTTCAAAAGGTTATATATATCCGGATCCCAGGCATCTGAGAGTTTTTCATCTTAAGATAAAGGTTTATGGGGGGGTATCCGGATCCCAGACACATGGGAGCCTCTTCATCTTAAGAGAATGTTTTATGGGGGGGGGGTAATTGAAAGGGAAGAACGGATCTGAGGAGCGGATCCATTTGTCAAACATTTGTGTATTCATTATGTAGAATGAGGTGGGGTGCTAGCTTAAAAGACTTGTCTTGCCTGAGGGCATGTTAGATCTTGCTTTGTTTTGAAGTGGTTGTATCCAGATGCAAATAAAGGAAATCCTTTTGAAAACCTTTGACTGGACTCAGAAGTTCGTACCTCACTTTGTGACTGAAGACAATCCTTACAGAAAGCAAGATCTGCAAAATCGGTCAACCCAGAGAGTAACTTCGCTCTACTGAGGGGACCGTGCAATCATGACCGAGAAAAACCGGGAGCAGGAAGAAATTGAATGCTGGGGGGAGACACCAATCACCCCCCGGGCGGAAGCCTGTCCCGCGCTCCCCAGCGAAGAGGCTGAGGGAGATTTCGAGGCCTCTGGAAAGCCCCGCTGGTCTATCGGCATTGGAAAAAAAGACAGCTGGGATGGCAGAACCAGAGGTGTCACTCTTAACCGGGGAGATCGGAAGCCCCGTTGGGAATTAGAGCTAGAAGCAGCCATGGGTCAGGAAGAACCCACCGAAGCGCCTCTAAGGGAGGGGCGGTTGAAGAGATACCTGTCCCAGCTGGTAATGGAAACATTAGAAAATCTCAACATCCGAGGGACCCCAAAACGACGGATAACGAGCGCTGGGAGCACAGCAACCGCTGAGGAAACTGGGGGGGTCAACAACCTCTGGGGAGCAGGCGTGCAAATGGAGGACGCGGCAGGAAACCCAACAAAACCCCCCAGGGCAGCACACGCAGCGGCACCACTTCCTAACCAACTCCAAACTCCACAACTAGAAAGGAAAACTCCCCCCCTGGGGGTGAAATTTGATGGAGACCCACAACAATTGGGATTTTTCGTAGCACATGTGCTCACCTATATGCAAGAATATGGACGTGAGTTCCAAACCCAGGGATCCCGGGTGCGAGCAGTTACCTTAGCCCTGGAAGGAGCCGCGGCCAGATGGATGGTAACCCTACATAACGACGACGCACCTGAACTGCGCAATTTCAACCAATTCATGATGGCCCTACGACGACGATTCGAGGACCCGCTGGCAGACCGCAAAGCACGCGACCGTATTAAGGTGGTGAAACAGGGACGACGACCAGTGGCGGAGTACACTGAAGAATTCCGGGACCTCGCATGTCGGCTAAACTGGCCAGAAGACATCCTGGTAAGCTGTTTTAAGGATGGACTGAGTGACGATCTGTATAATGCCTGCGTGGCTAGGGGTGCACCGAATCATCTGCATGAGTGGTACCTCACCGCTGAAGAAGCGGAGATTGATATGGCTAGGAATCAGTACCGTACCGGGAGAGCATGGAAGAAATCCCCACCACAATGGAGGAAAGAACCCTTCAGAAGGCAACAGGGCTTCCCCCCTAAACCTCCAATTTGTTACAAATGCGGGAAGGAGGGACACCGATCATCCGAATGCTGGGCCCAAACACCCACCCGGAAACCCGAACGCCAAACGGGGGAGAGACCAACGAAACCCATTCAGCGGGGGAGGGAAACAGCCCTGAGGAGCAGCGAGATGAAGGGACCACCACCCCCTCCTCCTGCTGAAAACAACACCCCGGCATTTCAAAAGGAAGATCCAGCCGCGTTCGAGAGCGATCCGGAGGATGAAGCACTGGTAAGCAAACCAATTGAACCGCTCACCCTCCCACTCAGACTATTTATCCCTAACCAAGAGGGGGGAAAAAATATCTCCGCTTTAGTAGACTCAGGGTGCACCCGTTGCTTAATCAGCCCAACTCTAATCAGGGAACTGGAAATCACAGTGAGAAAGCTGAGGAATCCCATCGCGTTTTGCCAATTGGATGGGTCTATAGCAGGGGGGGAGCCGGCTGCTTTTGCCACGGAACCCCTGAAAATAGGCATTGATAACCACGAAGAGAAACTTACGTTTATAGTAGCACCTGGCATGGAATGGCCACTAGTCTTGGGACTCGCATGGCTAAAAAAGTGGAATCCAGAAATAAATTGGGAACAAGGCACCATAAAATTCCAAACGCACGTAACTACTACGGAGGATCCACAGATAGAAACTGAAGGAGTTGAGCGCAGGGAAACAGCCATGCCTGGTCATAGCGTGGAAACAGACAGCATACCCAAGGAATACAAAGACCTGGCAGAAGTCTTTAGCGAGGCAGCGTCAGATGAACTTCCCCCGCATCGCGCATCCGACTGCGCAATAGAAATCTTACCCGGGGCTAAACTACCTAAACCAAAAATGTATAGCATGTCACCGGGGGAGTTAGAGGAACTGAGTGCTTTCATTGAGAAAAACCTAGCAAGGGGTTTCATTGAACCAGCCAGACCAAAGATAGCAGCCCCGGTGCTATTTAGAGAGAAGAAAGATGGCACAAAACGCTTATGTGTTGACTTCAGGAACCTAAACTCGATAAGTGTGGAAAACATGTATCCCCTCCCCCTGATGAAAGACATGCTGGCCCACCTCAAAAAAGGGAAAATCTTCTCCAAACTAGACATCAGGGAGGCTTACTACCGAATCAGAATTAAGGAGGGGGATGAATGGAAAACGGCATTCAACACCCCCCTGGGATGTTACCAATTCAAAGTGCTCCCTTTTGGGTTACAAGGGGCACCTGCAGTATTTATGCAATTAATTAATGATGTATTACGGGAACACTTATACAAAGGGGTTCTCGTTTACTTAGATGATATTCTATTATACTCAGAGACCGAGGCTGAACATGTTAAATTGGTGAGGGCAGTGCTGAGCAAACTCCGCGAGGCAAAACTTTATGCCAAACTCTCAAAATGTGAATTCCACCGAGAAAAAATTGATTACTTAGGGTACCGTATCTCACACCAGGGCATAGAAATGGATCCTCAAAAAGTACAGGCAGTACTCGATTGGGAAACGCCTCGCACACGCAAACAGCTGCAAAGTTTCCTGGGGTTTGCAAACTTCTATCGCCAATTTATCCCCGCATTCGCTCAAATTGCCCTGCCCATCACAAAACTGCTAAGAACAAAGGGGGAGGGAGATCCTAAACCGAGACAGCCCGTGAATTGGACAATGGAATGCCAGGCAGCGTTTGAGAAGCTAAAACGGCTGTTCTCAACAGAACCAATTTTGAAGCACCCAGACCCAGAAAAACCTTTCATAATACAAGCTGATTCTAGCGATGTGGCAATAGGGGCAGTCCTACTCCAGAGCAATGAGCAAGGACAACTACAGCCATGTGCATATACATCCAGGAAACTAAGTGAAACTGAACAAAGGTGGGCGATCTGGGAAAAAGAGGCTTACGCGGTGCGATGGGCACTGTTAACTTGGAGACAATTCTTAGAAGGAAGTAAGATCCCTTTTGAGGTCTGGACTGACCACAAAAACTTAGAAGCCTTAAAGACACCAAGGAAACTGTCTCCTAAACAGGTTCGTTGGGCGCAATACTTCAAACGGTTCGAGTTTACTCTTAAATTTATCCCTGGGGGGGAAAACTTTCTGGCAGATGCACTGTCCAGAAAGCCACAATATAACTGTGTGAAATCAGAGGTTTTTAAACCTATAGTACAAACAAATCAACTGGCAGCCAAAGTAATCACCAGGTCCCAAGGAGGAAAAGACACATTGAGGGACGCAGACATCACTCACGCATTTAAACAAGCATTAGTCAACGATGAATGGGTTTTAAACCACAAATCCAGCTGCGTGATGAAAGATGAATTAGCATGGATAGGTGACAAACTGTACGTACCCGCTAGCCAAAGATTACGTTTAATGGGAAGGTGCCACGACTCTAGGTTGGCTGGACATTTTGGCTTTGTAAAAACTTTACACTTAATAAAAAGACAATTTTGGTGGCCTTCGTTGAAAAAGGACATAGAAAGCTATGTAGCAAGTTGCCCCATTTGTGCTGCAGCAAAAAGACGTCAGGGGAAAACTCCAGGGCTTCTACAGAAAGTAGCTGAGCCGTCAGCCCCATGGGAAGAAATTGCTATGGATTTTATTGTGGAACTACCGGATAGTGGGGGAAACACTGTCATTTGGGTTGTGACAGACTTGTTTTCAAAACAAGCACATTTTATTCCTTGCCAAAAGATCCCAACTGCCAAAGGCTTGGCTAGACTGTTTCTAATACACATTTATCGTCTTCATGGAGCTCCTAAAAGGATAATCTCGGATAGGGGAGTCCAATTTACCTCCAATTTTTGGAAGGCGTTTTTGGACCTACTTGGCACCGCCCAAGGGTTGAGCTCGTCGCATCATCCTCAGACTAACGGCAATTGCGAGAATTTGAACGGTGTTCTTGAACAGTACCTAAGATGTTTTATTAATTTTCTTTTTTTTTTTTCTCAAAAAAGTTTTATTAGTACAAACTTACATAAGTGGTAACAAAATATTAAATCTAAAGTACAAACATTTTTGTTTCCCCCCCCCCAAACCCACCCCCTTCCCTCCCCACCTCCCCCCCCCCGGACTTCCCAGAGATAATACAGGGCATAATAATAAGTTTAAATTGTTAATAAAAAGAAAAAGGAAAAAGGAAAAAAAGAACACTATTTTTAAAAAACTTCAACTCCAAACTATACAGTACTAATATATCGCATTTGTATACAATAGTAAAGATACAAAAAAGAGAGAGAAAAAAAAGAAAGAGAATAAAAAAAAGAAAGAAAGAAAGAGAAAACTCTTTAACACTACAAACAAACAAACCTCCTACCTCCTCCCTTCAGTCCTCTATCTTATACAAGGTAAATGTTACATAAGTAATAACTAAATATAAAATACACAAATCTTAAACTAATATTATTGACATTAGAAATAACCTCTAAGATAAAACTTAACTAAATGTTACATAAGTGATCATCAAATATTAAATTTCATCATGATATTAATAAGATAATATTATTCTAAATTAATTCGCTAACTTCAATAAACAAAAAAAGAAAATAAAAGAAGAATAAACAATAAACAAATCTTCAACAAACTATATATATCTAATATTATCAACATTAAAAATAACCTCAAAATTATATAAAACTTAACTAAATATTGCATAAGTAATCATTAGATAGGGAAAAGATAAAATACAATCATATTAGTCTCTATCCATCCAATATATTTCAACATCACATCGTTTTGTATCTTGATAGTTCATCTTTTAATAGTTCAATAAATTCAAATTTGTCGAGTCGTCTCCCGTCTGCTCCCAAACCTCCATCTCCTTTTCCCCAGCTATCTGATTCAGGCACTCCTTTTGGATTTTTGAGTCTATTTCTTTTTGATCCATCGAAGGTGGCTTCCCCTCCTCCTCCTCTTTTATTTTCATACACCCTTCCTCTGGAATCTTGGATATATCAGCCTTTAGAACATTGACATAAAATTCAGTAGCTTTTTTTATCGTGTTGAGCCGGTATCTTTTTCCAGAAAATTTCACTGCTACTCCAACTGGTGCTTCCCATTTATATTGTAAATTTAATCTCTTAAATTCATCAATCAAAAAAGTATAGCTTTTCCTGGCTTTAAGCATTTTAGAGGGGATTTCTTTCCAAATCTTTAGTTCCTGACCATTCACCATAAGATTATTGTTAAACGTTGCTTGTATAATTCTGTTCCGTAGAGCTCTTGTGGTAAAATATATGACAATATCCCTTGGTAGATGCTTTTGTTTGGCGTACCACGAGTTGATTCTGTATGTTTTGTCGATTTGTGTAGCCAATTCCGCTTTAGAAATTCCAGACACCTGATCCAATATGTCAACCATCCTGCCTTTTAAATTTTCATATAATCCTTCTTTCAAACCTCTAATCCTTATAGCAACTTCCATAGATCTGAACTGAGTCATTAAGACCTCTTTTTCAAAATTTGCAATGTCATTTTGGATTTTATCTATGTAATTCACCGAAGTTGCCAAAGCTTGTTTATTTGTTTCAATACGTTCTGCCAAAACTTCAATATTTGTTGCTAAGCCTTTGCAAACCTCTAACACATCAAATCTTAGTTGTTGATTCATATTCTTCAAAGCAGCCTGCATCTTATGGTCTATCTCACTTATTTTCTGGTTAAATTCCAAAGTAAGTTCATGTTTCATAATCTTTAAATTATTTAATAAATTTTCAGGTGTCAAAAGCTGTGGAGGTGTTAGCTCAGTGTTAAGTTGCATTTTAGAAATATATCCAGATGAATAGTCATTTCTTTTAGTCAAAACAGTCTTTCCAAACTTTGAAGCCATTGGTGTTTCAAAAGAGTACAAAAAAGAAAGAAAGCCAGATGCCTGATTAAAGTTCTTTCCAGTTTAAAAATCAGATAGTCTTTTATTATTGAAAATATTTCTATTATAACTTTAATCCAGAGTTAGGAGACAGAGAAAGAAAAAACCATTTTTCCAAGTTAAAAGTTTCCATAAGAGAGAGAGAAAGAAAAAAAAAAAGCCTCTGGGGAAACGAAAGTCACTTTCACTTCTCAATCGCCATATTGTTACTCTGTTTCCTTTGTTCCCTTGCCGAAGTGAAAGCTTACCCAGGAGTTGAAAAAAAAAGGAAAAAAAGAGGTTTCAGTACTTGCCCATCTCACGCCTGTTTCTCTCTGTCTGCTTCTATAGTTTAAATGTAGTTATAAATCCCATTTTTGAAGCAGCGGCTGGTCACTCCATCTAGCTCTGCAAAGGCAGAGGTTTCCGGATCTTCGGAGCTGGAGACAGGCTGCATGGGGAGCTTTCCCTTCGCGCCCTACCAGATGGCTCCTAAGGCGCTGGGGGGGCTCTACCCCTCCTGTCAGGCTCTCATCTCTCCCCTTTGCCCGGGGAAGAGATTTTAAAGCCGCCAGACAGCTGTTCTGGCGGCTTTTAACAAAGATCGGAAAGGCATCCAACGAGGGATGTCTGCGATGAAGCGCTCCAAAACCGGAAGTCCAGATGTTTTATTAATTTTCAACAGGACAATTGGACTGAACTTTTACCATTTGCAGAGGTTGCATTTAATAACTCTGTACATTCAAGTACAGGTTTTACACCTTTTAGAGTAGCCACGGGGCAAGATTTCAGCCCAATACCGGAATTACCCACAGAAAAACCAACTATCCCCTCACTTAAGGAGTGGATCGAAAAGTTGCGAAACACATGGCCAGTAGTCAGGTTGGCTTTACAGGAGGCTAGAGAGGCTTTCAAAATTCAAGCTGACAAGAAAAGAGTAGAGGCTAAACCTTTCCAGGTGGGGGATAGAGTATACTTATCTACAAAATTCTTGAGATCGTTACAACCATCAAAAAAATTAGGACCTAACTTTATTGGGCCTTTCACTATTAGCAGGATCATTAACCCAGTAGTAGTTGAACTGATTCTTCCAAAAACACTTAGACAAGTCCACCCAGTATTTCACATTAGTCTACTCAAGAGAGAGGTAACCTCACCACTTAGACCGGTGGCAGATACACCACCTGCTCCAATCATGATAGAAGGGGAACAACATTTTGAAATCAAGGAAATTCTGGACTCCAGAATCCACAGAGGGAAGACCCAGTATCTGGTAGCCTGGAAACATTTGCCTTCATCACAGAACGAGTGGGTCGCTAAACAACATGTGAAAGCCCCCACCCTATTGAGAAAATTCCACTCCAAATACCCTAGCAAACCTTGCTAACATATCATAATTGACTCTGCTTATGTCTTACAGGTGGACCTTCTTTTCTTTTGAGAGGCAGGATGTCAGAGTTCAAACTCTGTCATTCAGAAGGAAAAGGGGGGAGCCTGGCTCTGTTTGTTCAAAAGGTTATATATATCCGGATCCCAGGCATCTGAGAGTTTTTCATCTTAAGATAAAGGTTTATGGGGGGGTATCCGGATCCCAGACACATGGGAGCCTCTTCATCTTAAGAGAATGTTTTATGGGGGGGGGTAATTGAAAGGGAAGAACGGATCTGAGGAGCGGATCCATTTGTCAAACATTTGTGTATTCATTATGTAGAATGAGGTGGGGTGCTAGCTTAAAAGACTTGTCTTGCCTGAGGGCATGTTAGATCTTGCTTTGTTTTGAAGTGGTTGTATCCAGATGCAAATAAAGGAAATCCTTTTGAAAACCTTTGACTGGACTCAGAAGTTCGTACCTCACTTTGTGACTGAAGACAATCCTTACATGCTCTAACTGCAGAGGTAGATCAGTCATGAGGAAACATATGTAAATTTTTATATAAATTAGGCATTCACGTAGACTGTTCTCCTAACTGGTATACAAATTGGAGATAACCCTGGATGCCCATTGGAGGTAATTAAAACCTTGTTGTTGTTGTTGTTGTTGTTGTTGTTGTTGTTGTTTAAGTCTAATGGTCTGAGAAAAGGAGATAGAGCATCAAAACATGTCAGTTTCACTCCTGTTGACTTTTAGGAAAGGATTTTTTTTTACTCATAGTATTTCTATTTGGCAAATAGCTGAGTTGGTGATTGTGGAACACAGGCTTCATTTGGCACTCAAACACACTCTTGGTGGGACCCAAACCTCTTTGATTGGTGGATTGATGGGAGTTAAAATGCTCAAAGTTATTTTAAGGGCCAAGAAGGGATGTATACCATCTTCAGCGGAGATTTCTCAGGACCAAATTTGAAAGGGGCAGGCCCTTGTGCTCATGCACGAAGCTTGGCTCACACAAATGGAGCTGTGTGTGCTGGTGCTCCCTTGCCTGCCACTCACACAGAACCATCCCTTCTTCCCCCCCCCCACACTGGGCCACAAATCCAGAAAGGTTGTGGATCACTCGTATAGGATCTCGTGCTTGAGCAGGGAGAGGGTTGTTCTAGGAGACCTCACAGGTCCCTTCCAACTCTGTTACTCTGTATTGTATATTCTGTATAATGTAACGATATAGCTTAATCCAGAGTTCTCCAACCTCTCTGGGTTTGTGGGCCGGAGGGGGTGGGCAGGCACCTTTACACAGGCATTCACATGTGCACGAACGTGGCTGCGAACGTGCGCTTGACCGCTCACTTCGACGCTACACGGCGCTTGTGGCAATGCTAGCACCTGCGTGACACTCATGGAGATGCTAGCGTGAGTGGGGGAGCTGTGTGTGTGTGTGTGTGTGCGTGCATACACACGCACTGGCCAGCCACTCATAAGAGTCCACGGTCCATCAGTGGGCTGTATTACACAAGTTGGGGACCTTTGGCTTAGTCCATTTTCCCGAAAACACAATGCTTACACCAGTTTAAATAAAATAGCAATGCTGTTTTTGATATAGATAGATTATATATATATATATATATATATATATATATATATATATATATATATGTATGTATGTATGTATGTATGTATGTATGTATGTATGTATGTATGTAATGTGTGTGTGTGTATATATATATATATATATATATATATGTGTGTGTGTGTGTGTGTGTGTGTGTGTGTGTGTGTGTGTGTGTGTGTGTGTGTGTGTTTTCTGTCGAGTCATCCTGGTGTATGGAAGGAAACATCACAGCTTCCAGGCAGTTTTCTATAGTCGACAAACTATGTTGTCTGTATGTGTAACATTTTTTGCTGATAAATGAAAATAAAGGGAGACTATTATAGATCTATTTCGAGCTATTTTGCTCTCGTCAGATAGCCATACCCTTAGTGGGATTTGAACTTGGGCAGTCTGCTTGTACTCGACAGAAAAAAAACATTTATAACCCTTTCCTGGTGAAGAGCTGATAGGGAAGAGAACCTTGTGGCCTAGAGGTTAAAACTGCTGCCTTACAAGCAGACTGCCCAGGTTCAAATCCCACTAAGGGTATGGCTATCTGACGAGAGCAAAATAGCTCGAAATAGATCTATAATAGTCTCCCTTTATTTTCATTTATCAGCAAAAAATGTTACACACACACACACACACACACACACACACATATATATGTAACATTTTGCTGATATATATATATATATATATATATATATATATATATATATATATATATATATATATATATATATATATATATATATATATATATATATATATATGTTGAAATGTCTGACTATAAAAGGAATGTCTGACTAAAGACTCATTGAGACACCTGCTTGGTGTGGCATGTTTGTGGCCTCTTTGACAGACCATCATCCAGCCTCTGCCTGCTTTTAATGCTCAGTATTTCATAAGTCCCGCTGTCTTATAGCCTATATAGTAAGCACATTTCTTCTGCTGTTTAGCCTCCATCTGCTTCCTTGAAGTTTTAACCAATGGTGCTGGCCTCTGGAGCAATAGAAAATAAACCCACTTTTGGAGGGGAGTTATACAATCACGAGATTCTGATGACCTAAGGATAGAATTCTATTTTGCTTTGTGGAAACCTTTGGAAATCTGGCCATTATATTTCACACACCGGTTTTGCAGTTCTACCCACAAAGCAGTTTTGTAAAGGCACAGGGTGGGTTTTCTTTCTCTCCCCCCCCCTCACAGTTTCCCTTTTTTTTTTTTACCTTGCATTTTGTCCCTTTAGAAATTATCATGACGCATGTCAGGCGCTCTCACACAGGAGAAGAAGTCACATTCACTTCCAAGTTTCTGATTGTCTAAATAACACAGTAACTCAACGTACAGCTGTCTGGCATTTTGACAGTACAATAACCCATAATTCCTCCTGCCACTCAACACTTCAAGGTTAGCATTTTGTAGTTTGCTCTGAAGGAGCATTCATTTAAATTTTCAAGAGGCAAAATGTTGAAACGCTGCATTATCTCTCTCTCTCTCTCTGGATTTATTTTTATTTACTTTTCTGGTGTCCATTTTTCCCCCCTACTCAATTGTGGGGTGTTTTTCCCCCCTTTCTTTTAAGACGCCAGTCAAAGAGTTAACTGTTCTTCAAATTCACTTGATTATCTTTATTTACAATGGTAAATTTTACATCCCTCAAACCTAACATCTGAAGGTAAACCTAACATCCAAAGGTAAACCTAACTTAGGATGAGATGCATCCTATGTTGACATATAAACCAACGAAAAAGGGAAAAAGAGCTTTGCCAAATAATCATTATTTCCTAGCATGCCTGTGTTTCTTTCACTGAAGTTTGTGAGCTTAAGACAACATACAGCTCTTTAAAGAAGAATAACCCTGAATGAGTATAATAGCAATAGCAATAGCACTTAGACTTATATACCGCTTCATAGTGCTTTACAGCCCTCTCTAAGCAGTTTACAGAGTTCAGCATATTGCCCCCAACAATCTGGGTCCTCATTTTACCCACCTCGGAAGGATGGAAGGCTGAGTCAACCTTGAGCCGGTGAGATTTGAACAGCTGAACTGCTGAACTAGCAGTCAGCTGAAATAGGTTGCAGTGCTGCTTTTAACCACTGCACCACCTCGGCTATAAGAATAAGGATGACACATAGTCCCTGGATCAGCAGTGGGTTGCTCCCGGTTCAGCCCAGTTCTTAGAAACGGTAGCGGTGGTGGCCACAGTTAGCCATTTTCAACGCCTGTTTTAGTAATTTCATCCTGTTTTGGCACTTGCAAGGTATGGACCTCTGTTCACCTTAATAGTATCACCTGCAATTCATTTCCAGCAAATTTAACAGTAGCTTCAAATCCTGGTTTATTAAGCCAGGTTATGCAGGAGAGCAATTCACTCCATACAGCTCCTTTCCTGCTGTTTTGGTTCTCTGCTCTTCAGGGAGCCAGAGTAAATATAAGCTTCCTGTTATTGCAGGCCAGGAATTAAAGATAATAGTTTCCAACCATGGCTGAATTGAAGTGGGAAAAGACAGCAAAATGTGTAAGAGTGGTAAAACACATGCTTAGAAATCTCTATTCTGCACCAATTTCCTAAATGGCTATCAAGTCGAAATAGGAAGCGTGCCAGTTATTTTATTTTTTTATTTTATTTTATTATTTTTACAATTTATACACCATTTTCTTATGTATTGGCCACCAGGTTTTGGGGTTTTTTTCCCCCTGCTGTCAACATCTAGTTTTTATTTTGCAGTCTCTTCTTCCTCAATTCTGGCAGGACATTCTATGCTATAGATTTTCATTTACTGAAGGAAGCCGCAATTTTGAAATAAGAAGAACATCTCAGTGAAAATAAGATTCACGAGATATTAACTCTGGTCCATTCTTCGTAAGCATGGTAATTTGTTTCGTTTTGGCTTGTGTCAAATTGTGCCGTTTATCCCACACTTTATGTTGTTTGTTGTCTTTGTTTTTCAAGAAATCAGGCCATGACTGAACGTAGTCTGTGCTTTCTGTGCAGTGCAAACATGTGAAAGTCATGCAAACTTACCCTTCCAAAAAATAATATCCAAATATGAATTTGCCATCCAGGAGAAGAAGGCATTTTTCATGCTGGGGCTCCATTTTTGGATGGTTTTGTACAGAAAGGTTTCTCTGGTGACCAGAGGAGAGGAGAGGCTAGGAGAGGAGAGTTGAGTTATTTTCTCTGAGAGTCAAGGACCTTCAG
Source organism: Diadophis punctatus similis (assembly GCA_023053685.1). Classification (NCBI taxonomy): domain Eukaryota; kingdom Metazoa; phylum Chordata; class Lepidosauria; order Squamata; family Dipsadidae; genus Diadophis; species Diadophis punctatus. Next base: position 17,738,199 of record JALIGW010000017.1, read on the forward strand.
CTCAGGGGTGAATTCTAATTGGTTCATTTCCTCCTGCGCCGCATGGCTGCATGCACATTGCACGTGTGCGAAGCATGCACGCGCCTGCGCAGTGTTGAAAATTCTCAAAAAATTCAAAAAAAAAATGCCAAAAACAAGATGGTGGTGCATCGCAGACTCGCAGAAGAAAAAAAATTTTTTTAAAAAAAAGATGCCGGTGTCCACGGACCGGCACCGGCTGAACCAGCTCTGTGACGTCACTAGCGGTTTGCTACCAGTTCAGGCGAACCGGTCCGAACTGGGAGGAACCCACCTCTGCAGATGGAGCTTTCTGCTTTGTTTCAAATGTCATTGGTTGGATGTCTATGGTTGATGTGGATTTGTCATTGGTTGATGTTGAGCCGTTCCCAGGGGCCAACAGTGAGGCTACCATGAATCACAGATAGTGGAGGAAGCCGTCAACAAGGATGCGATAGGTTGATAACAACTAAGCGGTAACAACGCATAATACTTTCTGCAATCACCTCTAGACGAAATAAAAGGGGAAAAAAAGCAGAAAGTTTGGGAGATGTTAAGAATTTCCAACAATTTCTTTTGCATGAAATGTGAAGTTGGGTCTGCATGCAGCAGCTGTTTAACAAAGTAGCACTTTAATTCCACTCCTTCCCATCCCCCATCCTAGTGTGTGTGTGTGTGTGTGTGTGTGTATACACACACACACACACACACACACACACACACACACACACACACACACACACACACACACACACACACAGGATTTAACTGTTCCAGCAGGAATATGCGTTGCTTAGGTATTCATTTCAGAGGCATTGACAATGCTGACAATATAATTGACCTAAAAAGTTCTGGATTTCCTGTTAATGCACTTTTAGAAATGTACATCAACTGCAAGAAAATCATTTCTATCTACATTTTGCTTGATTTCCATTTTCAAGGGGAAAAAAAGAGTCTCATCATTATTATTCTATTTGAATAGCAGTGATATCTTGAGAGATGGAAGGAATTGTCTATTGTATCGCCGAGAGTACTTTATTTCGATATTTTCTTTGTCTGATTATACATGATAAACACACATTAGTGACATTCCGTGCATGTTTTGAAGATAAATGGAATATCTCTTTAAGCCATTCCTGACACTTCCTAACCTGTAGGTTTAATGGCGTATTCTTTCTTTGATTCAATAATTTGCTGTCAAAAAAAGCAAGGCTGACGTTTTCCTTGTTGCAGGACTGAAATGGAAAGAAATCGCTTATCTTTGAGATAATTTAAAAAAAAAATCGGGGTGAACATTTTAAGATTTTAAAAAAATGTTTTTGAAACGATGGGGAGTGAAAGATATAAGTGTTGACATTATACCAAGTGCCGGTATGGCAAGGGATGAAAAGGAATAATAATAAAAAGGAATAATAATATCTCAAACTTGGAGTCTTCTTGAATTAATTAAGGAATGGGTGGAATTTTTTTGTTTTGTTTTTGAAAATCGGTTCTCTTGATCACGGCTTGCATAAATAGTAGCTCAGTCAAGTTGCAGATATAAATGTCTAAAATAATGGACTTTTGACTTGCCTGCGACTATTTCATCGCATGATAACAGAAGGGTTCAAGTCTTTATTTCCATCCTTGAATTACTTTTGCCCTTTCTCCCTTTTTTAGGTAGTTGCAGAACATATTGGACAATCTCACCTTGACGGTAGTTGTACCACAAAATGTTATTGTGATGGTGGTGATTATTGACAGCAATAGAATTAAGAGTCGAAGAAAAAGAGAAAGTATGTCTGTAACATTTTTGCAATATCCATTCAGTATTCAGTGTCCATTCGTATCCATCATATAGCTATCAGATTCTAAGACTTGATCACTCACATATTAGGAAAATGCTTGTAAAAATGCTCCTTTTTCACATTTCCAGTAAAATCGAGAGGACTAGAGGCAAAGGGGAAATAATTTGCAGTCAAATAGTGGGATTTACTATTTAATGGAAATATTCTTTAGGAGAGAATTTTTCTGTTCTGTCTCATGAACTCTTCCTTTAGTTTTAAGATCCTAAAACATTGCCAGCAGGTGCCTAACATGAGTACATTTCAGAAAGCAGAAAACTCTTGGAAAAAAATTTGGTTCTAGAAAACCAAAAATACTCAATACCTTTCAAATTACTAAGATCCTCCCTTTTGAACATTTCCAAATCAGGAGATCTTGCAATCTATAACACGAGATAAATCAAACTGACTTGGTTTGAAAGCAGATTAATAATAAGGGAGAAAAAAAACTTAGGAAAAAAATTGGATATATATTCATTCTTGATTGACTGCATTTGTAGGAGGCAAAAGGCATCTGACAGAAGCCACGAAGATGTCAAAATGGCATTACATATGTCATGACATTGCTTGTATGATGATGTCATGATGCACACAAAATCACCTGCTCATTTCTATTGATGCCCATATTGATAGAATCAGAATCAGAATCAGAATCAGAAATTAGAATCAGAATAGAGCTGGAAGGGACGCTGGAGGTCTTCTAATCCAACCCCTGCTCAAAGAGGAGACCCTAATTTTGGGAGTCGAAGTCCACAAGTCTTAAACTATTGCCAAGGTTGGAGAGCCCTTGTTTAAAGCATCTTATTTATTACAACCATGTTATTGATTAGAACTATAAGGTAGATTTTGTCTGATTATCCCTATTTTTAAGGCAGGGCAAGGCCATCAGAACTGACAACCTTTTCTACTCGTGTGCACAAACCAGCAAAAAAAAAAAAAAAAAAGCAAGCACAGACCCAATTGTGTTGTGGCAAATAGTGCTTTTTCCCTCGCTTCTTCATTTGTCAGAATCACTGATTGAAATGTATGAAATATTTTGCTATATCTCTGAACACATATGAAAGGGATGTTCATTTGTTTGTAATAAACCAAAGGACTGTGGTTTCATAGCTTCTCCTGCTTGAGCAGGGGGCTGGACTAGAAGACCCCCAAGGTCCCTTCCAGCTGTTCTGTTCTGTTCTGTTCTGTTCTGTTCTGTTCTGTTCTGTTCTGTTCCGTTCCGTTCCGTTCCGTTCCGTTCCGTTCCGTTCCGTTCCGTTCCTTTCCGTTCCTTTCCTTTCCTTTCCTTTCCGTTCCGTTCCGTTCCGTTCCGTTCCGTTCCGTTCCGTTCCGTTATATTCCATTCCTCTTCCTCTCCTCTCCTCTCCTCTCCTCTCCTCTCCTCTCCTCTCCTCTCTTCTCCTTTCCTATTCCTCTCCTCTCCTCTCCTCTCCTCTCCTCTCCTCTCCTCTCCTTTCCTATTCCTTTCCTATTCCTTTCCCATTCCATTCCATTCCATTCCTATTCCTCTCCTCTCCTCTCCTTTCTTTTCCTCTCCTCTCCTCTCCTCTCTTCTCCTTTCCTATTCCTCTCCTCTCCTCTCCTCTCCTCTCCTCTCCTCTCCTTTTCTTTCCTATTCCTTTCCTATTCCTTTCCCATTCCATTCCATTCCATTCCTATTCCTCTCCTCTCCTCTCCTTTCTTTTCCTCTCCTCTCCTCTCCTCTCCTCTCCTCTCCTCTCCTCTCCTCTCCTCTCCTCTCCTCTCCTCTCCTCTCCTCTCCTTTCTTTTCCTCTCCTCTCCTCTCCTCTCCTCTCCTCTCCTCTCCTCTCCTCTCCTCTCCTCTCCTCTCCTCTCCTCTCCTCTCCTTTCCTATTCCTTTCCATTCCATTAATTATTCTTGAATGGAAGTCAACCAAATAATCCATAGGGAGGACCGAAGTTCCTGTGCAAATTCTATTGAAGTGAGTTACACAAAAGTGTGAGAAAAAGACACTCTTGTGTCTTTTTCTCACACTTTTGTGTAACTCACTTCAATAGAATTTGCACAGGAACTTCGGTCCTCCCTATGGATTATTCTTAGTATCTGCCCTAAACTTTTACTAATGCTCTGTAAAGAAGGCTTAGCTGTTAACTGCTCAGGTTTGTGACTAACTAGGTGATACAATCAACCAAATAAAACCGTCACCCATAAATGTCGTTTTCAGAAAAGAAAAAAAAGAAACGAATCACTGGGTAAACAAAGCTAATGCCTTTGCATTGCCTTTTAGAGACCGATAAATATTTAATAATCATCTGTCTACAGTCAACGTGGAGAGGGAAATCTTTAAACAGACAATTTCAAAAGCTGGAACATGCATTTTAATTGGTAAGCATTAGTCAGTGTAGCTTCTTCGGAGCTGAATGGTTTTATCTTTTCTAGGCAATTGTTTTTCTAGACTTATATCTCTGATAAACCCTACATTTTAAATGAGAGCGGAGGTTTATGTTTTATTGTAGTGAAATCTGGAGAGCTAAAAGTTTACAACTCAGATTAGATTGTCTTGATCCATTTGTCTTCTCAGCTAGAAATTCAAACTAAATAGAGTTAGAGTCATGCACCAAATGTGTGGGGGAGTAAAGGGAAGTGTGTATTTACCTCAATTTGTGTTGATGCATTGCAATAACAACAATCATAATTCAAGACACTTGATACAGTCTTTGTGCCTTTTTTGTTTTTATTAATTCAGTTTTCAAGAACAGTTTGGCTGATTTTATTTTCGCCAACTCCCAGACATAGTTATTCTAATTATTACTGCACCTTGTCCATAAGCAGGTTTAATTTTTGTTCCTTTCCCCCGACTATGTAGCGGATTCTTTTGGAGGTACCGTCTGTATTTCACACCAGCCAATTTCAACCGTCTAAGTGCTGAAATTGAGCTATTTTGCTCTCTGTAAAAATAAACCCCAGACCATTATGTGCAATTTTTCATTCAAACACACACACACACACACACACACACACACACACACACACACACACACACACACATCTTGGTTTTATGTCCTCTCCTTTAATTCGTCAGCTCCACTGAACGCCGAGTGGCAACAACAACGGTTGTGGAAACCTGGATGTCAACTTCAATCTGCCACGATTTGGTGTGAAATTTGTGCCATGGTGTGGGGCAGGAAAGGTCAAGCCTCCATAATTGATGTTGCTTATTCATCTGCTTCCCTGAGTATTTTTCTCTCTGTATGCTGGCCTTTGTTTGGATAAATTGTTTGAAGATTTACTATAGTCCTTAAAGGGTGGGATGTCCAACTTTAATGTCCTTGCTAGGGAGTCGGCTCAGCCCAGCTGGGATAACACACAATGGCATTTAGAAAAAAGAGAGAGAGAGGAGAGACAGAGAGACAGACACACAGATAGATAGATAGATAGATAGATAGATAGATAGATAGATAGATAGATAGATAGATAGATAGATAGATAGATAGATAGATAGATAGATAGAGATAGATAGATAGATAGATAGATAGATAGATAGATAGATAGATAGATAGATAGATAGATAGATAGATAGATCAGAGAGAGAGAGAGTAAGAAACACACAGATAGATGATAGATAGATAGATAGATAGATAGATAGATAGATAGATAGATAGATAGATAGATAAATAGATGAGAGAGAAAAAAACAGAGAGAGATGAGAGAGAGAGAGAGAAACACACATAGCTAGATAGCTAGATGATAGACAGATACCGATAGATGATAGATGATAGATAGATAGATAGATAGATAGATAGATAGATAGATAGATAGATAGATAGATAGATCAGAGAGAGAGTAAGAAACACACAGATAGATGATAGATAGATAGATAGATAGCTGAGAGAGAAAAAGAGAAAGAGAGAGAAATGAGAGAGAGAGAGAAACACACATAGCTAGGTAGCTAGATAGCTAGATAGCTAGACAGACAGATAGACAGATAGATCAGAGAGAGAAAGAGAAAGAGAGAGAAAGAGAAAAAGAAAGAGAAACACACAGAGAGAGATGAGAGAAAGAAACACACACACACATACATAGATCGGATAGAGAGAGAGAGAGAGAGAAAGAGAAAGAGAAACACAGATAGATAGATAGATAGATAGATAGATAGATAGATAGATAGATAGATAGAGAGAGAGAGAGAGAGAGAGAGAGAGAGTTCTCTTTCCAGCCCTCCCTCCATCACTGAGTGAAATAATTAAGACTTTTTTGTGAGGTAATTCACCATGGAATCTTAGTTTGGGGCTATGAAATGAGGGAAGCTAACAATTACTGCTGTGGCTCAAACTATTATTTTAAGAACTTGAACGGAACTGAGTGTGAAGAGCCAGAGGAGGGGAAAAGTCAGACACACACAGAAGAATCTGCATGATCGTTTGCATTGCTTTTTGGGGGGGCGGGGGGACAGTTTTCACATTATTTTATAGGAGGGAAAGTTCTAATGATGGGGATTGATGAGGGAATTAATTCTATTTTGGGTCATTAGCCTTATTCTGCTTATGGAAGCAAATAGCTTCATTTGTTAATGAATGTTACTAAGCTGATCTCGTTAGCAATTTGGGGGGGTGGTGTCTTTGCCACGATTCCCCCCCCAATAATTTTAGCCCAAGCCTTAATTGCAACCGTAAAAGAGAATGAAAACTAAAAAAAGAAAAGAATGAAAAAGTGCAAGAAAGCAAAAGAGAGAAAGAAAAGGGGGAACCCCCCCTGAGAAAACAACTTCCCACTCTCGTCACAAGTATAAACCGTTTCACTGTCTCTTCACTTCCTTTTCATTTCATTTTTCATATCATAACTCATATTTTAACCATAGGCATATCGAATCAGCAAAAACTCCAAACAGAGCCCTAAAATAATAACATTGGTTAACAAAGGTAGAATTCAGGGTTCCACATCTCAGGTCTTGGCTGTAAGGAAATGCACATTATTGCCTGTAAGAAGTCACAGCCTCCTAATGGGAATAAATGCTTAAAATTGAAAATAACAAAGAGGGACCATTTCTCTTTTAAAGGAAACCAACATCCCTTGCTTTAAGCGGAGAGACAATTAAATAAAAATGCTGGTTTAAACGCTATCAGATAAGGATACATAAAGTAACTAGAGGGGAAAGAAAAAGGCTTAAATGCCATATTAACTGTAAGCAAATCCAAAACAGGCAGTTCTCCAATCACAATCACTCATTTAATGACTGTTTGAAGTTACAGCGGTGCTGAAAAAGAAATGATTTATAGCTGGTCCTCTCACTTACAATGTCCCCACAATCACGTGATGAAAATTAGGTGCTCGGCAATTGCCATGCATTTACGACAATTGCAGTGTAACCGGGTCACATGATTGACTTAAAGATTGCAGCAAAAAATCAGGCACAACTTATTTAAGAAGCACATCCCTTAGCAATGGAAGTTCCATTTCCCAATTGGGTTCATAAGTTGAGGACTATTGCTACACCACATTTTTTTCCAGATGGCTACAAGTCCAAAGAGAACCGTCCCCAATAACAATATGCCCCATTGAAATAAACATCCAGTATCCCCACTATAATCAAATCCACATTTAGAAAGCATCAAGTAGTCCTCGGATCCTCGTATGAATAGAAGACTGAACTAACTTCTTTAAAACAATGAACAGACAATTTCTGAATGTGATTAGCAAGGGAAGCTCAAACCTGGGACTGGAGAAAGTGTGGCAGATTCCCCCAGCTCCTGTTTTTTCCTGCCCTCCAGGGAGCACTGCTTTGGAGGCTCCTTGGGAGAAGCAACCGTACGGAGTGCAGATTGGGTGATCTCACATCCTCTCTTGTGTCCAGAGAGGGTCAAAGAAGCTGATCAATTTATTTTTTTATTTTTTTATTTGTCAAGCATATATGATTACAAGCAAAGTATAAACAAAGTATAAACATGAGTGTGTGTGTGTGTGTGTGTGTGTGTATCCATACACCAGGATGACTCGACAGAATAAACATATATAACCCTTTCCTGGTGAAGAGCTGATAGGGAAGAGAACCTTGTGGCCTAGAGGTTAAAAACTACTGTCTTACAAGCAGACGGCCTAGGTTCAATTCCCACTAAGGGTATGGCTATCTGATGAGAGCAAAATAGCTCGAAATAGATCTATAATTGTCTCCCTTTATTTTCATTTATCAGCAAAAAATGTCACACACATACACACACACACACACACACACACACACACACACACACACACACACACACACACACGGGTCTAGGACAGTTCGCCTCCTCCACTCTGCCACACCTGTTTTGTCCCCAGCCTTCCGCCCCCAAACAATCCGGCTCTGCCTTTTCTCCTTGGCCCCTTAGCCTAACAGGCCAAAAAGCCTGTTCATCCCGGGCTTTTGGGCGCATGGGACACTTTGCCCCCAGCCAATCAGAGGAGCAAGAATCCCACCCCCTTGGAAGCAGCCTTTTTAGGAGAAGGAACGGGGGACAAGTCTTCCCTCTCTTGCTTAAAAGAGACACGTTTTTCAGAGTCTCTCTCTCTCTCTCTCTCTCTCTCTCTCTCTCTCTCTCTCTCTCTCTCTCTCTCTCTCTCTCTCTCTCTCTCTCTCTCTCTCTCTCTCTCTCTCTCTCTCTCTCTCTCTCTCCCTCCCTCCCTCCCTCCCTCCCTCCCTCCCTCTCTCATCCTTGCACTCCCTAGCTCTCTCTCTCTCCCATTCCCTCTGTCTCTCATTCTCTCTCTCATAGGAAGGAAGGAAGGAAGGAAGGGAGGGAGGGAGGGAGGGGCAGCAAAAAAGAGATATTGAATCAAATCTGTTCCAAAAAAACTAAAGCTCCTGGTAAGCTGATTTAGGTATAGTGAGAATCACAGCTGGCATCGGGGTTTGCAAGGGATGATTGCCTGGCTCAAGGGAATTCAAGACAGGAACCAGGAACCTGGACCAAAGGGATCGAAAATGTGGGGAGAAAAATGGAAGCCCCTCTCATACACACACAATGAAGGGGAAAATATAGAAACCACTGTTCCTGACTGGTTCCCCCCAAAGCACTCTTCCTCCCTCCCCTTTCCTTCATTGGGACCCTCTGAAAAACGTGTCTCTTTTAAGCAAGAGAGGGAGTCCAGCTAGAAGCACTCTTCCTCCCTCCCCTTTCCTTCATTGGGACCCTCTGAAAAACGTGTCTCTTTTAAGCAAGAGAGGGAGTCCAGCTGGAAGCACTCTTCCTCCCTCCCCTTTCCTTCATTGGGACCATCTGAAAAACGTGTCTCTTTTAAGCAAGAGAGGGAATCTCATTGAGTCCAGCTAGAAGCACTCTTCCTCCCTCCCCTTTCCTTCATTGGGACCCTCTGAAAAACGTGTCTCTTTTAAGCAAGAGAGGGAATCTCATTGAGTCCAG
>JALIGW010000017.1:17752377-17784877 GCA_023053685.1 Diadophis punctatus similis
AGGGGGATTTTTAAACAGTGTGTGTTGCTTCACACCTTAAGCCTAAGGCTACTTTGTGGTGTTTTAAGTGCATATATATTTTCCCCCCACCGTTATTGAAATTTCAAGGTTTTGTCTCTTTTCGGAAAACGAACACACATCGGATATTTTGGTATACAAAGCAGAAGTTGGGGTTTTTTTTATTTTTTTTCTCCACAATTCATACATATTCAATGCATATACCTTACAATATGTCAATAATATATTTAATTATACATTCCATCAATATTTTTATATAATTTTCTATACACATAATTCTTTATGTTGGGTATATGTTATTAATCTAATGCTGCCTCCTCAAAACCTAGTTTTGTCCCCTGAGTCTACCACCATTTAATATCCAATTTTAACTCAAATTAACCGCTAAAGCTTAACTTATTTAAAAAAAACATTGTCTCTTATGCTTCTTAATTTTAGGCCGTATTGCTCACTCTCCTCACTTAATATCTTTACTCATCATTCATTTTTTCCCCATTCTATCATTTCTAAATGCCCTAGATACATTATTACAACAATTTCCATTTTCATTTTTTCTTATTTTTTATAAAGTCCAACATATTCATATTAACAATTCAATTTTATATTATCAATATTACATCAAATTCAAAATATAACTTAATACAACCAATCATATATCAATTTATTTTATTTATTTATTTATTTTGTGAGATTTATATACCGCCTCAGTGCAAGCACTCTCTAAGCGGTTTACACCAGTAAGCAATGTATGTTTACATTGCCCCCAACAATCTGGGTCCTCATTTTACCTACCTCGGAAGGATGAGTCAACCTTGAGCCGGTGAGATTTGAACCACTGACCTGCGGATCAGTCAGCTAAAGTGACCTGCAGTACTGCCTCTAACCGCTGTGCCACCTCGGCTCAATTCAATCCAATGCAAAGTTATTAAACTATATAAAAAACCTATTATACCAATTAATTATAATATTATAATTCTGAAATAAAAACCATCATCCAACAAATATTTAATCATCATCATCTTTTGTTTTCTCGCAGAAGTTGATTTTTATGAATCCCAAAGCGACTTCTGGGCAGAAGACAGAAATATTTGTGAGCACACCTGAGAACAGGTGCGTGAGCCCGTGGATATATTTATATATTTACATTGTGAAACGGAGCTCTGATTTTACAATGCTGCTCAGTCATTTGAACTGAGCATTCTTCCCAAAGGCCGTTGTGTACAAGTTGACAAAGCTTTTTATTTAACAAGCGAAAGCAAGCCTCTAGTCTTACATGGCAAGGAGAAATCCTCCTTAATACAAACAAATTCAATGACATTTCTTTGCTAATAAATGTAAACACAACCTTGTATACCAGTAATATATAAACAGTGCAAATAAGAGTAATAATATTTGCCTATTAAAGGCAATTGAAATAATTGTGTTTGCTCTGTTTCACTATGGGGGTTCTCTTCTTGATCCCCCCCCCTTTTACTTAAAAACATAATAGTGGAAAAATAAGAATTCTGTGTTATTAATAAGAATTTGGTGGTAACAGCAGACGTAAAACAGAAATAGCTGTTTTACACAAAAAGATTGAATGTATATATGTAGGTTTACTCACATATCATTAAGCATTGCTTGTACAAATATTCATTGCACACTAATGGTGTTAGTGTAATGCAGCAGCTAGTACAAAGAAGTCTTTTTTTAAATCTGCATAAATAATCATTACTACCGGTACAAAACTTATTTTCTATAAATATTCCCTTTCCTGTTGTTTTCCTGCAATCAGCAATAACTTATATTTCAGCAATAATTTGCAGACAGAAGCACTACCTTTTTCCCTGTCACTCGGCAGCACTAAAGCTGTCTTTAGTCAGTTTTCCATTATTTAGCAATCTCGGTAGAAATACAGTATTTAATTGCTTTTCAGTAGAGCTTAATATGTATCCTGTCTTGCCCTGAATATGTAAAAGAAATGTTTCTTAAGGGCTGATCTCTATATATAGCATGAATAGAGAACAGAACGTCAGATAGAAGGCTGAACTCAAATACTTCTTGCTGATATGTTAGGTTTCCGTCTGCGAATTTTAGTTTTTGCCCGCAGTCTGAAATGGTGTAATCAAGGAATTACATTAATCCCGCGTTGCTCTTACATATATCGCTTTGGAGAAAAATGGGGAAGGTAAATCATCTTAAAGTGATTTTAATAATGAGGTTAGCTCCTCCAACCTGTCTTTGGAATGAGACTAGATTCTTTGGAGCTGTTATTTATTTTTGCATTCTCCTTTATGGGCTATTTTTATTCTTGGATATTCAAGGCCCAACACATGACTAGTCTTTTGCTGAGGTCAATAGTGCAAAAATCTTTTGGAGCTCTCAAATCGTGAAATTGAATAGAATAGAGCTGGAAGGGACTTTGGAGGTCTTCTAGTCCAGCCCCCTGCTCAAGCAAGAGAACCTATACAATCTCAGACAAGCGACTGTCCAGTTTCTTCTTAAAAACCTCCAGTGATGGAGCACCCACAATTTCTAGTGGCAAGCCATTCCACTGGTTAATTGACCTCTCTGTTAGGAAGTTTCTCCTTAATTCCAGGTTGCTTCTCTCCTTGATTAGTTTCCATTATTTCTTCTCCTGCTTTCTGGTGTTTGGGAGAATAGTTTAAAAAGAAGGGAGAGGAAGGTATAACTCAGCGGTGGGTTGCTCTCGGTTCGGACTGGTTCTAACAATCGGTAGCAGTGGCAGCAGGAGGCTCCGCCCATCCACTGAGACCCTTCTGCGCATGCGCAGAAGCATCGCACGCACGCGCAAGCATGAGCGCAAACCGGTAGTAAAGGGTTTTAGAACCCCTACTGGTATAACTGAAACTGGGAGAAAAATTATGGCTAAGCAATATTTTCCAGTTTCTGTAGGTACTTTGGAGTGACAAGAGCATGTTGTGGTGACTTGCTTGCACAGAATGATCCCTCCATGGGGCTAACTTGCCTCATCACAAAATGGCTGCCTTGATGAGTGTGGTACACAAATGCATTTATCAGAAAGCAGGTCACTGAAATTGTCCCCTTTAGGCTCCAGATCCTCCCAATATCCCCAATTTATTTATTTTTTTCTGAACCAAATGAGTATTCTTCCAAAGAAAGCATTCCCCTCCCGCCCATATAAAGATGTTGGTTCGTGTTACAAAGCGATGCAAAGCTGCATTGACCAAGGAAATTTTTAATCTTGTAAAGAATTCATGTGGGTTCATTAATTTGTGATAGATGCAGAGAGCAAGGAAGACAATCTTGGAAATATAGAGCACTGCACACCAGAACAACTAAACACAAGAACAGTTTTTTCCCCGAACGCCATCACTCTGCTAAACAAATAATTCCCTCAACACTGTCAAACTATTCGCTAAGGCTGCATTACTATTACTATTAATCTTCTCATTATTCCTATCCCCCATCTCCTCTCACTTATGACTGCATGACTGTAACTTGTTGCTTGTATCCTTACAATTTATATTGTTTGTTTCCCAGTATGATTTGATTGCTTATTTGTACCCTATGACTATCATTAAGTGTTGTACCTTATGATTCTTGACAAATGTATCTTGTCTTTTTATGTACACTGAGAGCATATGCACCAAGACAAATTCCTTGTGTGTCCAATCACACTTGGCCAATAAAGAATTCTATTCTATTCTATTCTATTCTATTCTATTCTATTCTATTCTATTCTATTCTATTCTATTCTATTCTAGTCTAGTCTAGTCCAGTCCAGTCCAGTCCAGTCCAGTCCAGTCCAGTCCAGTCTAGTCTAGTCTATTTGTGATACATTTTCAAATGTTCAATTAACTGAGTTTCATGTGTAATGAAAATAATAATAATAATAATAATAATAATAATAATAATAATAATAATAATAATAATAATAATAATAATAATAATAATAATAATAATAATAATAATAATAATAATAATAATAATAATAATAATAATAATAATAATAATAATAATAATAATAATAATAATAAAGAAAAAATGTGATAAAATCAAGAATGGAGAGTTGGCAAAATAAAGCATTACATGGCCAATTTCTGGAAAAAATAAAAGACAAAGTGGACAGTGAAAAAACTTGGTTATGGTTAACATCTGGTACTTTAAAGAAAGAAACAGAATCATTGATCCTGGCCGCACAAGAACAGGCAATTCGTACAAATGCCATAAAGGCCAAAATTGATAAATCTTCAAATGATGCTAAATGCAGATTATGCAAGGAAGCTGATGAAACTGTAGCCCATGTGCTCAGCTGCTGCAAGAAAATCGCACAGACTGATTACAAATTACGACACAACTCTGTTGCACAAATGATCCACTGGAATTTATGCAAAAATTATAACATCCATACTGCTACAAACTGGTGGGAACACAAGCCTGAAAAAGTCACTGAAAATCAGATGGTCAAGATCTTGTGGGATTTTCGTATACAAACAGACAAGGTACTGGCGCATAATACACCAGACATCACGTTGGTCGAAAACAACAAGGTGACTATAATTGACATTGCAATACCAGGAGATAGCAAGGTCGATGAAAAGGAACACGAAAAAATTGCAAAATACCAGGACTTAAAAATTGAAATCCAACGATTATGGCACAAACCAGCAGTGGTAATTCCAGTAGTGATTGGAACACTGGGTGCTATCCCAAAAGCACTGGAATTACATTTAAAACAGCTCAAAATTGACAAAATCACCATCAGTCAAATGCAGAAAGCCGCACTGCTCGGTTCCGCACATATACTTCGAAAATACATTACGACTTCCTAGGCCCCTGGGTGGGGCTCGACTAGTAATCAATGCCAAATCCGGCGAAACAACTGGCCGCTGTGATACAATTGTATAATAATAATAATAATAATAATAATAATAATAATAATAATAATAATAATAATAATAATAATAATAATAATAATAATAATAATAATAATAATAATAATAATAATAATAATAATACTCTTTTTATCTTTGCAGTGCTCCGTGTAGCTTCTAACCCCGAAAAAGTCTTGGTGAGCTCTCATCAAGCATTAACCACATCCAACCTTGTTAAACTTTTCAATTTTAACCTTTATTGCACTTAACAGAAATGCTGTGAAATTGTGAATGTGCTTTGAGGGTTTTTAGAATTCTTCATCTGGTCGAAAGTTAAAATGCAAAGGCAAGGGGAAAAACATGAAAGAAGGCTATGATTCCTTCCAAATCTAGAACGTGTTCAGCAGGCTGCATTTCAGAATAGCTGGTTTTGCAGCACAAGAGAGGTTTTTTCTCTTTGTGCAAACTCTTACCTCTGGACGGGCTTTGTAAATATTCAAGCTTAACTTACAGCTTGCAGGGAAGAGGAGGCCATCAACTGACAGCCTTCTTTCCTGCCTCTGCTTTTCATCTTTTTGCTGTCAAAACGAAGCCTTTGGCAGGATATTTTTCAAGAGTGCGGTGTCGTTTCCGAGACATTGTTCAGGTTTCCCCTCTTCATAATTCTAGAATTGTCCAATCTTCATCTTCTTGATGTTGTTTTTTAACATGGATTTCACTAGGAAAGGCTGTTCAACTTTCATGGTTGTTTGTGCTGTATAGAGATAATTCCTGGCATTTTTGAGGACAATCTCTGGCCAGGGCTGTGAAAGAAGAACCTTGTCATGTGTGACATAAATCATTCAAGGATATTAGTATGGAAAGCCCTGTGAGAGACATTAGCAACTGGAGGCCCCTGGGAGATGTTTTGTTCATAAGCAACTTGGAGGTAATTGTTGTGGCTCGCCAGCAGCCAGTGGATCTGGTGGCAGACTCAGACAGTGAGGAGGTTGGGGAGGAACATGGGTCAGTCCTGGAGTCTGGAGAAGGCTCGGATGAGTGCTCTGCATCGAAGGCAGAGATGGGGCCAGGGCCGTCCGACAGTTATCAGCTACCTTTGGAGTCGGAGATAAGTGGGGCAGAAGAATAGCTGGAGCCTGTCCCTGATGTGCACATGCGCAGAGCTGTCAGGAGAAGGGAACAATTAAGGAACAGAGGTCGACTCGGGAGTAAAAGTACAAGGGGATGCTGAATGGCCCCTCCCATAGGGAATAAATAGGAGCGAAAGGGGAGTGGTGTTTGCAGGAGACAATTTGTTCATTATTTGTGTGAAGATTGGCTTATCTGAGAGACTCTTTTCCAAGTATTTCCTTGTACAGCGTTGGGTCAAGAAGCTATCGGCCTGGCAACCATCCAAGGACTGATAAGGTCTGTGGTTGCAATTCACCCTTGAAAGACTGTTTACCAGGACTTTGCTGCATGTGAATGCTAGGAATTCACATGAACCAAATAAAAAGGGGTTTTTTTCCGGGACAAGGAGTCTGTTTCATGATTTGGTGAAGCCTAGGTCAGAACAGTAATATGGAGGAACAACCTTGGTATTAGCATGAACTGCTAGCAGACTTTCCTGCTCCCGTAGCCAACGTTAACTCAATAATAAGGTGGAAAACCAGGGCTATTCGAAAATAATGGATAAAATAGCGATTCACCTTTCTTAATATACTATGAAAGCAGTGCCATGCTCATCACTTATAGCTTGATGGAAGATCATGTTTCAAGTACTCAGGAACCCTTAGTTTTAATTAGTAAGCATTATTAGGATTTATAATAGGCATTAGTATCAATTCTCCCCTTAGTCATAACGATGGTTCTATACATTGTCAAAAAGGGTGAATTAGGATGCCTTATACTGTATTAAAAAAGACGGTGCCTGTATTTCTATCTATTGTAATCATTGCCTATATGGATTGAAAGCATATAGAAGATCATCCTTCCAAGGAATTTGAAATCATATATCTCTCTCACATACTTATTTCTCCAATTTTGCCCTTGTGAACCCGAACTCAATTATCCTTGAGCATTTCAATTGTTCTGAACGTTGCTATGCAACTACAAAGTATGTATATTAAGGAAAACACAAAAATAGACATATTAGTGGACATAATATGCTAATAAGTATGCTGATGGTACCCAGCTTTATATTTCCTGCTCAGGTGATGCTGTAGAAGTGCTTCCTTGGCTGGAGATAAACAGTTTTCAACTTAGCTCTAGGAAGGTTGAGTGGCTCCCATTCTTGGACTTTCCATCTTTAGTCCTTGTTGAGGTTACACCCCCCATGTGTCCTTCCTGTCCTGTTTCGGGAACTGGTGGCAGCCATGGGCTGTGAGGCTTTTAGCACAACTTTGTGTTGTGTGTCATTTAAGATGAGGTAAGGTAGGGTCAGGTAGGACAGGACAGGACAGGACAGGACATAGTAAGGTAAGGTAGGGTAGGGTAGGGTAGGGTAGGGTAGGATAGGATAGGATAGGATAGGATAGGATAGGTTTTGATAGGATAGGACAGGACAGGACATAGTAAAGTAAGGTAGGGCAGGGTAGGGTAGGGTAGGGTAGGGTAGGATAGGATAGGATAGGACAAGATAGGACAGGACAGGACATGGTAAGGTAAGGTAAGATAAGATAAGATAATAAGATAAGATAAGATAAGATAACCTTTATTGTTGTTGTTTTTACTGTGAGCACATTCGCCCACATTAAAAACGGAATACATAACACACATACAGTATACACATGCTATATACATATATACCTACACCCTTACACACACACACACACACACACACACACACACACACACACACACACACATACATACATACATACATACATACATACATATATATATATATATATATATATATACACACACACACACACACACACAGATATATATATATATATATATATACACACACACACACACACACACACACACACACAAACACACACACACACACACACACATTGATTGATGTTTCTCCATCGTATTCGAAGAGGACCTTGACATCTATCATCACGGGAATTGGGGGGGATGTCAAGACTTGCGCGTGAATTGGATTAAAGTAAGGGAGAGGTGTGCATAGTCAGCCTCACTCTCTCTTCCCAGATTCCATCTTGCTCCAAATAGCAGGACAAGAGTCGAGACAGTTGGAGATGGGCTGGGCGCAGTGGTTGACCAGGGTGTCTTTTGTGTCTTGCCGTGCTCTTAGCGTACCACATCACTTGCAGAGACTGCCTTCGTGACCGTTGTCCTATTCTAGTAGATTTCATCCGCTCAGTTCGCCGGAATACGTCTTCACATGCTCGGGATAGACAAGTTCCTATCTCACCGAAGGTCGATGACCCAACGGCTACTCTCAACCTGGTTTGGCCAGCCTGTCGAAGCTGTTGCCCGGGGTGTGACCGCTGCGCATGCTACAGCTGCTAGGAGCCACAGGTGAGAGCTTAGTGACAGGTGGGGACCAAAGGTGAACGAGCTGCCCTAAAAGCTGCCCTAAAATGAGCTGTCGTAAAAGGACATGACATGCCCCTATACCCAGACACACATATATGTATATTAATCACTGTCCATTTTGAATACATAGTGGAAAAAGGAAAGGTGAGGGTTCATAAGGTTGATGCTATATGGAACAAAGCTGGATCCTTTTCAAGTTAATTTCTTTGTCCGTTTCCCAGTTATGGACTCCTCCTTTTATCTGACTGCTTCTTAGGTAGCTTCTCTTCCTCCACCCCTGTCGTCCAAGATCACTCCCACATTCCATTCCATTCCTTCAGCCCCAAATCCGAGGAGGCTTGCGATTTCCCTAAAGTCATCAGTATTGCATCGAGGTTGTTTCAAATTAGGATAAAAATATGGATTTGGGCAATAGGGTTTCAATGGCCGCTTCACTGCAGAGCTTCCTGTCAGGGGTCAGGGCTGGAAAGGTATGTAGATCTGTAGAGCAAAATTTGACTCCATGATTAGATGCTAGCTACCATCCGATTTCGAACATTTGGAGTGTTATTATCGTGTTATGTTGCTTTACCTCCAAAGCATTTCTTGTATCTTGGACTTGCAATGTTGCATTCTCTCCGTGTGCCCCCCCCTTTTTTTTGACATGGGCCCAACACCTATTACTCGTAGCAGATGTGCTCACATTAGGACTTGCGAATAGATCTTAGTGTTTCTAATGATATGTTAGCCTCTCGTACCGGTATGTGTGATTCCTGATCCGTGGTAGCAAAGCCAAGGGTCTTTAAAGCTCTGTTTTTTTAGGACAACACTTTTGCAGCGAAAAGCTTAGTTTGTTTTTTTAAGTCAGTGCGGTCCCAAACGCCCACGAAATCCACGAAATTACAGGATTCACGCCTCGCTAATTTGACTTTAAGATCACAAGCTCAGCTTTCTCTCGGTAGTATCATATGCTCTCTTTTTTCTTTGCAACAAGCGCTGATTTAATCTTCATTTGCATTAGCCATGCTGTGTATGAAAACTTTTGATAAATTGTCTCGAGATATCTTTAGGTTTTGTTTTTTTGGTAAACAACAGCAACATCCAAATCACAAAGGCTCTTTTCTTTTTTCTTTTTCTTTTTTTAAAAAAAGTGTTTGTACTTTGCTCCATAGTTTCCCGGAGAGGAGAATGAAAACAACCTCTTCCATTACTTATTCTCAGAGTTGTCAGTTTGATTAGTTGCCTCTCAGCCATCTAAGAGAGCAGTGGATCATTAAATGATGTCCATGGTTAAATGTTGAAGTCCTGCCTTGTGCCTCTTAATGCATAATTGGACTGTCTCTTAATACACGCGCAGAGGCACATGTTTCTGAATATAAAACCTGCCCATCAACAGGTCACAGAGGTAGTGAAAACCTGCTTGGGGTCTGACTTTGTCTTGCCAAATAATGGAGTCGCTAATCTACTTGATCTCTCCGAGTGAGATAAAGGAGAAAGTGAGGGAGGCATAGATTTCAAGAATGGAAGACCCTTGTAAAAGCAATTTCTTTGGACCGGGTTGGAGGGTGGGGGAAAGAAACCTAAAGCGAAAGGCGGTTGGAAACCTTTTAATTAGTACTAATTACCTCAGCCGAAAACGTTGAGAGGCTTGAAAGGATTTGTGTCAGCAAGCGAAAGATCAAAGATTGTGGTGCTTGCATTTTAATCTGTTGGCTATATATATATATATATATAAAAAGGAAGGGGGAGGGTAATGGAGCCCAAGAGAATGACAACCCAGGTGGTTGAAGGCCTTAAGCCCTTCTTTACCGCCAAAGCCTGAGGCCTAGTTCCAATTACATAAGAAGATACTTTAAATTTTTTTAACTTATTTATTTAGTTAGGTTTTTTTAATTGAATATCTTATTTATTTATTTATTTATTTATTTATTTATTTATTTATTCATTCATTCATTCATTCATTCATTCATTCATTCATTCATTCATTTATTTATTTATTTATTTATTTATTTATTGAGATTTATATACCGCCTCACAGTGCAAGCACTCTCTAAGCGGTTTACACCAGTAAGCAATGTATATTTATATTGCCCCCAACAATCTGGGTCCTCATTTTATCTACCTTGGAAGGATGGAAGGCTGAGTCAACCTTGAGCCGGTGAGATTTGAACCGCTGAACTGCTGATCACAGTCAGCTAAAGTGGCCTGCAGTGCCTGCCTCTAACCGCTGCGTCACCTCGGCTCATCTTCCATGGATAAGGGCAAGGGATTGTTTCCAGAGACTTTATAGCTGGCTTTTCTTTGGAAATGTTCATTCTGTCTAGTCATCTTCTTTTAATCATCTTCTTTTAACGACCCCATAATCCCTTGTGGGGGTGGAGTCTGGGCAACTGAATGGAGCTGAGTGTTTACTGGCCGGATGCCCTTCCTGTTGCCAATGCGGAGTTTTCTTCAGCAGATATATTCTCATTGTGCCCAGAAAGAGAAATATCTGCCTCTACCTGGGATCGAACTCACAGCCTTCTGATTGTGAGGCCAGAGCTCCATCTCTAGGCCACCGCACCACTCATGACCAGTGGATAGGATAATTTTTCTTTCAAAGTTAGGGTTTTGAGGTGAAAGGAACACGAGGATCGGTCAAAGACGTGGACACATTGCAATCAGCAAATCAGCACCATCGAAAACTGATAAGGGACCTGAAGCAGACCCCTCCCCTTTCTTATCTTGAGGTGGTGTTGATGGCCTCTATCTGTTTTACAGTCCACTTTTTCTGCCCTTGTAGCTGAAAGGAAATAAATGCAGAAAATGCATGTGCTGTTAAGGTAAAGGTTCCCCTCGCACATACGTGCTAGTCGTTCCCGACTCTAGGGGGCGGTGCTCATCTCCATTTCTAAGTTAAAGAGCCACACCACGCCCACCAAGCCATGCCCACAGAACCAGGAATAAAAAAAAATTGGATTTCACCACTGCCCCAAAGAACTGGATAGCCCCAAAGATTGGACAGCCATTTGTTCCAGAATGGAATAGGGTCTCCTGCTTGTGCAGGGGGTTGGACTAGAAGACCTCCAAGGACCCTTCCAACTCTGTTATTCTGTTATTCTGAATCCTGTTACCCTTTCATAAGACCTCGTCCTTCTCCCAGGCTTTTGGATTGGAGGTTAAATGAACCCAGTTCTCCATTTGTTTTTGTTTTGTGATTTGTTTCGTTCCAGTTCTAGAACTAGAATTGAAAATGTTTTTAGATTCATGCATATGTTTACATTAAATGCTTATTTGTTGGTTTGGGTTGTCATTTATATTGCAATTTTGGTTTGGTTTGGACTTTATCCTTATTCGCCTATTTACTTCACTGCTATATAATAATAATAATAATAATAATAATAATAATAATAATAATAATAATAATAATAATAATAATAATAATAATAATAATAATAATAATAACAACAACAACAACAACAACAACAACAACAACAGAGTTGGAAGGGACCTTGGAGGTCTTCTAGTCCAACCCCCTGCCTAGGCAGGAAACCCTACACTACTTCAGACAAATGGTTATCCAACATCTTCTTAAAAACTTCCAGTGTTGGAGCATTCACAACTTCTGGAGGCAAGCTGTTCCACTGATTAATTGTTGTAACTGTCAGGAAAATTCTCCTTAGTTCTAAGTTGCTTCTCTCCTTGATTAGCTTCCACCCATTGCTTCTTGTTCTACCCTCAGGTGCTTTGGAGAATAGCTTGACTCCCTCCTCTTTGTGGCAGCCCCTGAGATATTGGAACACTGCTATCATGTCACCCCTGGTTCTTCTTTTCATTAAACTAGACATACCCAGTTCCTGCAACCGTTCTTCATATGTTTTAGCCTCCAGTGCCCTAATCATTTTTGTTGCTCTTCTCTGCACTCTTTCTAGAGTCTCAACATCCTTTTTACATCGTGGCGACCAAAACTAGATGCAGTATTCCAAGTGCGGCCTTACCAAGGCATTATAAAGTGGTATTAACACTTCGCGTGATCTTGATTCTATCCCTCTGCATTCTGTTAATGCAGCCTAGAACTGTGTTGGCTTTTTTGGCAGCTGCTGCACACTGCTGGCTCATATTTAAGTGGTTGTCCACTAGGACTCCAAGATCCCTCTCACAGTTACTACTGTTGAGCAAGGTACCACATATACTGTACCTGTGCATTTTGTTTTTCTTGCCTAAATGTAGAACCTTACTTTTCTCACCATTATGAGAAGGGAAGCTGTAGAAATTGTTTGAATGAATTGTGCACATGAATAATAAACAAATAGTGCCAATACCAGTTTTACCATCATTTCCCATCTCCCCCTGAAGCTACTTCAATCTTATTGATTCTAAGCCTGTATGTTTCTAAATAACTGTTGAAAATTCCTTAGAAAAGTCGGAATGAAGTAAAATCACCGCGAAAAGGAATTTATGGTAGGAATAAGAATGGCAATTTTCTGGGTCAAAAAAGGTGGTCTAAGAAAGTGCAGGAAGAGCAGGATGAAAGAAAGAGGCAGAAGAGGAAGAGAGGTTGAACAGATGGCAAAACATTGGGAGGAGGCGAAGACGCTAGGTAGTGATGGCTAACCTTTTTTCCCCTCGGTTGGCGAAAGTGTGTGCGCGCATGTGATAGCACACCCGCGCGTGCCCACACCCATAATGCAATGCCCCCCACGTGGCCCAACCCCCCGCTTCCCCGCCACCCTGTGCATGTTTGCGTGACCCCCCTGCAACCTCCCGTGCACACACGTGCAACCCCCCACGCCCTATTTTGAGCCTAGCAGGCTTCCCTGAAGCCTCCAGAGGCCAGAAACAGCCTGATTCCAGACTTCCAATAGGCCTGTTTTTTGCCTTCCCCAGGCTCAGGAGGCTTTTCTGGAGCCTCCGGAGGGCCTGTTTCCAGACTTCCAGACCCTATGCAAGTTCTAGAACTGCTAGTAATGCATGTCCTGGCATGAACATTAAACTGTAACCAGATAATCCTTCAAAACATCGTGGACTGTCCCCTGATACCACTAGATGAGATCGCTAGGGCTCACTGCCTTAGAAGAGTGAGGAAAATCCTCAGGGACGACTCACACCCTGGTCAGCACTTCTTTACCCTCCTACCAGTGGCGGGTTGTTTTCTTATCTCGCTACCGGTGCGCTGCGCTTGCATCGCCACGTTTCGCACATGCGCGGAAGCAAAAAAATCGCTGAAATCTTGCAAGAGGACGCACTCGCGCAATTCCGGCAACTTTTTGCTTCCACGCATGCACAGAAGCAAAAAATCGCAGAAATCTCACACGCACGCACGTCCCCTTGTGAGATTTTGCTTCCGCGCATGCGCAGAAAGCAAAAAAAGGCCAAAGATTCTGGAAAAAAGATGGCAGTGTGCGACGGACCGGTGAAGACGATGGACCGGTGCGGTAGAGTGGACCGCACTGGTAGGAACTCACCACTGCCTCCTACTATCAGGAAGGAGATATAGAAGCATAGCCAGCCACACAAACAGGCTGAAGAACAGTTTTTATCCATGGGCTGTTAGACTCCTGAATGCAAAATAACATCATAACAATGTAGTACGATGGACTTGCAGGGCTGGCGCAATGTGTAACATGTTCACACTGGTGCATTAGGACTGGGTGTTTGTTAATATGTGTTATTGGGTTAGGGATTTTCTGTCTTCACTGTGAGTAGTATTGTGTTGAGGGGGTACACTGAGGGAGCTCAACCAATCTCATTGTACATATGTTGTGCAGTGACAATAAAGATTTGAATCTTAGTAATACCACAATTTCCAAGCGTCAGTTTCCCTCAGTAGGAATTAAGGCTAATGTAGCCCTTACTTGCATGCTTTAAAAATGAATAACTGTAGCTATGTTTAGTTTTGGATAGGAGAATGAGACACCAACTTAGTCTTAATGAGTGAACAGTAACCTCAATAACTTCTGGCATAGTGCAGGTCATCCTGCTTGGGACGTGGTGGCTCAGTGGCTAAGACGCTGAGCTTGTCGATCAGAAAGGTCGGCAGTTTGGCGGTTCAAATCCCTAGCGCCGCGTAACGGAGCGAGCTCTTGTTACTTGCCCGAGCTTCTGCCAACCTAGCAGTTCGAAAGCATGTCAAAAATGCAAGTGGAAAAAATAGGGACCACCTTTGGTGGGAAGGTAACAGCGCTCCGTGTACCTTCGGCGTTTAGTCATGCTGGCCACATGACCACGGAGACGTCTTTGGACAGCGCTGGCTCTTCGGCTTTGAAACGGAAATGATCACCACCCCCTAGAGTCGGGAATGACTAGCACATATGTGTGAGGGGAACCTTTACCTTTACCTTAAGGTCCCTTCCAATTGTGTTATTCTATTATTCCATTTGGATTTTCTAAAACACCAGTCAACATTCATGTTTAATTGCAAACTGTTGTTACTTGTAAACGGTTCCCTGAGATTTAAATGAAGACAGAACCTAGCAGCCTTGGTATTGATATTATTATTCAGTTTGGCTTTGAAATTTGACAAATTCAGTACATCATATGTATTAAATTTCTTAATCTTGGTAAAGCTATTTTCCGTTGTTATTAGAGCAAGTGAAAAGTGAATGGATGGATGGTTGGCCAGCTTGATAACGAAATAGATAGGTAGGTAATGTGTGTGCATAACAATATTGCACATTATTTTCTAGTGTTGTTGTTGATTTCCAAGTTTCTATATTTTCCAGTCCTCTCACCAATCAATTCAATTCAATTTTATTTCAGTCGTAGACCAGAAGAAATAATAAAGTTTAACTCTCATGAATCAATCACTTAACATGTTTTCTACATGCTTTTAATTTCTGCAGCTTTTCTTAAAAAAGCAAAACAAACTGTTTTCCCGTGCCGAACTCTAATCTGTTCAGTTTGGGGAATAGCTCTAAGCAGGGGGTTCTTTTCCTTCATTTGCTGAGAAAACAGTGATTAATAAACCAGGTTAGAGATCGTGGCTTGTGTGTCTTCTGAGCATCTGGTGGGACAGCTTTCAGGGAGGTTCAGCCAGGCAGGCAGATCCTGCTTTGTCCCATTACAGAGATCAAAGAAGTAAAAAAAACCACACCGGCAGGATTAAGCCAGGTCAATCAGAGGCAATGGCTTGACATAAAACGCTGGAAGGTGACAGGGAGGCAGAAAGGGGTGTTTCCCCCCTCCCCCCAAAAAAGTCTGCTTTGTCAAAAGCTTCAGTCCCTTCTCACCTACAGGCCACTTCTGCTGATCCCAGCTCATTAATTGAACTGGAGAGACGCCTCGACCCGGGCTCCAGTTCTTTTGATGCTGAAATCCTCTGTTGCAGAAGGAAATAATTTTCTGCCTGTTTCAATGAGCCATCAGTAGCGCTAGCAGGCCCAATGACATGTGAGAATATTAACCTCCTACCTTGAAAAGCTGTGAATCTTGAGAGGCAGTCTATAATCAGCCTCACTCACTTGCCTGTCTCTCTGCTCTACGCACTCAGATACAGGCATGGACAGGAGGCTCAGTGTCGGCCGTTGGGATTCCGTTCAAGCTTTCTTCGGTAGAGGGAGCTTTCCGGGATCCCAATTGTGATTTCCGTCTGCACAATGCACTTATTCTGTTAAGGACCAAACAGATGCCTCTCCACAAGGTGTGAAGTTTGATTGCTTATCAGGATGGTTAGATTTTTTGTTGGTGCTTAAGTTTGACCCAGCAGTGCGCTGCGACTACCCCCACAAAAAAAGACAATGCCATCCTAGGCTGTATTAACAGCAGGATGGCATCAACATCACAAGAAGTGATAGTGTCACTCTATACTGCACTAGTGAGGCCACATTTGGAATACTGAGTCCAATTCTGGTCACCAAGATACATAAAAGAGGCCCTAAGAAAGTGGGCAGAGAAGAGCTACAAGACGATAAGGGATCTAGGACTCTAAATCGTATGGTGTACGGTTAAGGTAACTAGATATGTCCAGCCTAATAAAGAGAATGTTTAGGAGTGACATGATTGTTGAGGGATGAGAATAAATCTCATAGAGGCAATTTGGATCTTTGCTTGGAATTCAGACAATTAGAAATACAGCCGAGATTAAAAGTCTAATAGGAATATTTATTTCGGTACAAAAACAATAAATTCTGAATAATTACATTTTTGCTAAGAAAACGCAACCGTTCCGGTCAAGAGCCAAGTCAAAAGTGATTAATGGTGGATCTGGAATGTGGACATGCGTACAAGATCATATCACGTGTTCTGCTTGTATTGGAATATACCATAATATTAGAATAGGGGTGCATCACCCTGCATAGACATACAACTGACAATATTCACTACGTGACAATGATAGCCGTATTCTGATACTTGAGGGGTTCTCACAGAACAAAGGTCAACTTATTCTCCAAAGGACAAGAACTAATGGGTGGAAGGTTATTAAAGTGAGATCCAACCTGGAACTAAGGAGAAATTGCCCAGAGGTGAAATCTACTTATCTTCCCTACCGGTTCGGTGGCACGTACAATGCCACCGTTGTACATGCTTTTTCTTCCTCTGCGAATGCGCAGAGGGTTAAAAAAAATGGCAACGTCCAGGCGGGTGGGTGGAGCATCGCGCTGCCACCGCTACCGGTTCTCCGAACCACCGGCAGCCGCCGCTACCGATACGCCCGAACTGGGCCAAACTGGTAGCATTTCACCCCTGATCTTGCCTATAGTCATACTTGCCTAAGTCCTAGATATGATTGGTGGGGAAGTGAGGAAGGGAAGCAATTGAAGATGAAGTGACTGATTTTTCCATGCTGCAGCACTTTCTTGCAAGCTTCACGTGTACGGTATTAGGCTATTTGTCCATTTGCAGGATCCAATCTGAGTAGTCAATGGGATTAGAAGATTAATCAGACTCATGCTGGAACCCATCCTCAGGGAACTTCTCCCTACCGGAAAGTGTCCATTCTCCCAACCAATATCTGTCCATTGTTTGTCCTATATGTTAATATTCAATAGAGATGAAGGGGGACATTCCGAATAACGCCTATTTATTTTTCCTCTACCTTTCTCATAAAAGATGGAATCCAAATACACATTTTCAAAACAATGAAGGTGTTTTTTTTAAAAAAAATATTCTGTATCTTCTGCGTAGAGTATTTATTGACGGTCTCATTCCCTGTGGATGATTTGCTGAAAACTGTCACCAAATTTCCTCCTGAGTGAGGTTCTGCAGAGTTGATAGCTCTGGATCGGATGTCCATGAGTAGAAGATCAATGAGATGTTATCCAATATCTCCAACATGGGACCATATTGTGCAGAATGGGACAACTCACCTCAGCAAACTTGCCACAGCAAACTCACCACGGCCAACTTACCATGTGGGACAATTCAACAATTCAATTTAGCAATAACAGCACTTAGACATACCGCTTCACAGTGCTTTACAGCCCTCTCTAAGCAGTTTACAGAGTCAGCCTCTTGCCCCCAACAATCTGGGTCCTCATTTTACTGACCTTGGAAGGATGGAAGGCTGAGTCAACCTTGAGCCTGGTGAGATTTGAACTGCCAAATTGCAGGCAGCTGGCTATCGGCAGTCAGCAGAAGTAGCCTGCAGTACTGCATTCTAACAATTGCACCACAATGGCTCTTTAATTTAATTTTAAATATTATTTTAATTTTCATCCTTCACATTTCATTTTGTCCCTTCTTTGGCATCCTTTCTTTAATGACTATTTGACTATTTCTATTTGACTATTTCTTTGACATTAGTGGAACTCTTGTCCTGGGGTGAGTTGGCTGCGACAAGATGGCCATGGCGAGTTGGCCGTGGCAAGTTATCCTGTGGCGAGTGGTCATGGTGAGTTGTCCCAGGGCGAGTTGGCCTGTGGCAAGTTATTCTGTGGCAAGTTAGCCATGGCGAGTTGTCCTGGGGTGAGTTGGCCATGGTGAGTTGTCCTGGGGCGAGTTGGCCATGGTGAGTTGTCCTGGGTTGAGTTGGCCATGGTGCATTGTCCTGGGATGAGTTGGCCATGGTGAGTTGTCCTGGGGTGAGTTGGCCATGGCGAGTTGTCCTGGGTTGAGTTGGCCATGGCGAGTTGTCCTGGGGTGAGTTGGCCATGGTGCGTTGTCCTGGGGTGAGTTGGCCATGGCGAGTTGTCCTGGGGTGAGTTGTCCTGGGGTGAGTTGGCCATGGCGAGTTGTCCTGGGGTGAGTTGGCCATGGTGAGTTGTCCTGGGTTGAGTTGGCCATGGCGAGTTGTCCTGGGTTGAGTTGGCCATGGTGAGTTGTCCTGGGTTGAGTTGGCCATGGTGAGTTGTCCTGGGTTGAGTTGGCCATGGTGAGTTGTCCTGGGTTGAGTTGACCATGGCGAGTTGTCCTGGGTTGAGTTGGCCATGGTGAGTTGTCCTGAGTTGAGTTGGCCATGGTGAGTTGTCCTGGGTTGAGTTGGCCATGGCGAGTTGTCCTGGGGTGAGTTGGCCATGGTGAGTTGTCCTGGGGTGAGTTGTCCCATGGAGAGTTGGCCATGGTGAGTTGTCCCGTGACGAGTTGGCCATGGCAATCAACTCTTTTTTTTTTTTGCTTTCTAAAAAAAACAATTTTATTGAAATATAAACATTAAAAAAAGACAAACAAACATTGAACAAAACACTATATGTACCTATATGTACATATATACATGGAAACCTTTACAGTAAACGTCTTCACATCATCTTTTTACTTATATATATCTGTACAACTATATATAGCTGTGTATATGATATTTTCCTTATAATTTTTATCTAGTTTTAAATTAATAAGTAAATACATACATTTATAATAGTTAAACTTATCTATTCCTCTATAAATTTATAAATTATATATCAGTCTGAACATTTCTATTTTTTTTCCTTTTTCTCCAGCCAGCGGATTTTTGCCGCATGGCAAATTTGATTTTGGAAATTGGTTTGAAATCATTAAAAGTGCCATGCACAAGGGTGGCAATTTTGCCCATTGAATTAATTTAATTTAATTTAATTTAATTTAATAAACGTTCTTATAGGCCGCCCAATCCCGTGGGACTCAGGGCGGCGTACAACAGGATAAGAAACGTACAATAAAAACAATTATCATAATTTAAAATTAAAAGGCATAGTTAAAACAATTATAAAAACAACATTCATGGGGGGAATCTGATCTTCCTATTCACCCCGCCTGCCGGAAGAGCCAAGTTTTTATGGCTTTACGGAAGGCCAGCAGGGTGGGGATAGTCCGGATCTCTGGTGGGAGTTGGTTCCAGAGGGACGGGGCTCCCACAGAGAAGGCTGTCCCCCGTGGCCCCGCCAACCGACATTGTTTGGCCGATGGGACCCGGAGGAGGCCCTCTCTATGGGACCTAACCGGTCGTAGGGAGGTATGTGGTAGGATGCGGTCCCAAAGGTAACCTGGCCCTGAGCCATGTAGGGCTTTAAAGGTAACGACCAACACCTTAAATTGCGACCGGAGACTAATTGGCAGCCAATGCAGCTGGCGAAGGATAGGTGTTACGTGGGTGTATCTCGGTACACCCACTACAGCTCGCGCAGCTGCATTCTGTACCAGTTGAAGTCTCCGGATGCTCTTTGAGGGTAGCCCCATGTAGAGCGCGTTACAGTAGTCTAGCCGTGAGGTGACAAGGGCATGAGTGACTGTGAGCAAAGCCTCCCTCTCCAAGTAAGGTCGCAATTGGTGCACAAGACGGATCTGTGCAAAGGTCCCCCTAGCCACAGCTGAAAGATGTTGCTCCAATTTTAGCTGTGGATCTAGGAGGACACCCAAATTGCGGACCTGTTCCGAGGGAGTCAATTTTTCTCCCCCGAGAACCAAGGAGGGACAGTCGACATAGTCCTTGGGAGGCAATATCCAGAGCCACTCAGTCTTTACCTTCTCCATCTAATCCATCTGCCTGGCTTTTTTTTATTTAAAAAAGTCCTTAAGAAAGAAAATGTAGATACAGTATGTATTCTCTCGGTTTAGGGAATTGGCCGCTTATGGTCAAGAAGCAGAAATCCATTCGGAAAAAGGCCCCCAACCCCAATTTTGGAAAGTGTTAAATATTTTATATCTTCCATTAAGTGTCAGGGGCGTAATATATAAATGTAATCAACGTTTACCCATCTATGCTGATTGAAGCTGTATAATGAGGAAGCTTATATTCTTCGATTATTATTTTTTAAATGGCACTGCTTACAGCTCTCCTTCCTTTTTTTAATTTAACGCGGTCTCCTGGTTGGTTCCCCCGCCTCCACTTACACAGAAATCAAAACCCCAAATGCTCGATGTTGCACATCAGGCCAGGGTGTCGATTGGCGTTGCCGTACAGGCGTCCCCGAGAAATTGCCACCTATAAGACTTCTTAAGGATGAAAGAGAAGGAAAGAAAGAATTCCGCTTATAGATGATGACCCAATTATGAGATGTGGCTAACACGGAAGGCCAGCTTCCTGATTAGTTCAAGGACTTAAAGGCGGGCAGAAAGGTTCTGAAGAAGGTTTCTACAGGCTTTTGTCTTGACTGCGGAGTTCCTAAATCCCTAGGAAGGTTGGAATTGCTTTGCCTGCTCAGCACAGTGTTTTTGTAAGCTAATGAGGGCAAAGCGTGAGCCATGGGCAATGATGCTGCGCTATTAGCTGTGACAGAGAGCTTGATCATAATTATCTTAACGAGGATAGGGTTAATTACAGTGGAAACGTAAAGTCCTTTCTGCCGGAATCAGGCAGAGCTGAATGCGTTGTGATGTTTTGTCATTTTGATGTGACTTTGGAAATAGCACGGAGGGAAATCTCTTGGCAACCGTTGGCTCCCCTCCGGGGGAGGGAGGGTGGGTGGGAGGGTGGGTAGGAAGGAGGGAGGCCGGCAATGAGGTAAGCGAGATGGTACCTGTGGGTGAGATAATGGGCTGCTTTCCTGTCATTAGAGCAGGGAAGAGATCCAACCTGCAAGGCATTTGAGTGAGGTTGATTAGCCTTTAAACCAACCAGGGAGACATCCTAACTGGCATTGCTCCGTAAGCTGGGATACCATTCGTGGCATTGAACTGGGGCCTTGCTGCTTTTAATTCACTAAGACAGGCAGACAGGCAGACAGACTATGGATGGATGGATGGAAGGGTGGATAGAGATAGTAGGTAGGTAGGTAGATGATAGATAGATAGATAGATAGATAGATAGATAGATAGATAGATAGATAGATAGATAGATAGATAGATAGATAGGCAGGCAGGCAGGCAGGCAGGCAGGCAGGCAGGCAGGCAGGCAGGCAGGCAGGCAGGCAGATGATAGATGGCTGGCTGAATGAGCAGGTGGATGGGCAGGCAGGCAGGCAAACAGGCAGGCAGGCAGACAGACAGACAGACAGATGATAGATGGCTGGCTGGCTGGCTGGATGGATGGTTGGCTGGCTGGCTGGATGAATGGATGGGTGGATGAGCGGGTGGGCAGGCAGGCAGACAGGCAGACAGGCAGGCAGACAGGCAGACAGGCAGACAGGCAGATGGCTGGCTGGATGAGCGGGCAGGCAGGCAGGCAGGCAGGCAGGCAGGCAGGCAGACAGACAGTCAGTCAGTCAGTCAGACAGACAGACAGACAGACAAATGATAGATGGCTGGCTGGCTGGCTGGCTGGCTGGCTGGATGAGCAGGTGGATGGGCAGGCAGGCAGGCAGGCAGGCAGGCAGGCAGGCAGGCCGACACTTTGAATGTAGGCTTTCCTTGCATTTTTTTTTTTTTTGAGAGAGGTATTAATAACAGAAATATCCCACATGCCGGAACAGCAGATTCCTAATATCCGGCCAAGGAGTGATGCTAATCCTGTCTCCTTGAAAAGCGTTTTTTTCTGCCAAAGCATTTACACCGCTTTTTATAGACGCAGCGAGTTTCACAGCCTCTGGAGTTAACACTTGTCATTGGGCTGATCTCTGTACAGGAGACGGGAAGCTGAAGTGGATAAAACTCCAGGGTTCAAAGGATCAGATGCCGACTAGGTCTGAAGAAGGATTTGGGAAACGGTTTTCCCTGCTCTTGTTTAAAATGTATTACCAGATGCCCTCTCTCTCTCTCTCCCCTTTTGCGTGAGGTTGTGTGCCATCTGTCCAGCCATTTTGGAGGGTTTTATTTTTTTTATTTTTTTACTCTTTTGACCATCTTGCTGATCGTTTGCAGGTTCTCTTAAGGGTATTATATTTGCATATTTGTATAAGAGGTTTCAATAATGAGGTCTGTTTTGAAACCGAACCCAAGCGAAGGTCTTTTTTTGTATCCCCTAAAGTTCAGTAGCGCTAAGAGGTTGTCGGCCTTTCCTGAAACTTCCTTTTGAAAATGTGAAAATAATAATTATAACAACCACCGCAACAACTATTATTTAATAATATTCTGAATATTGAATATAACCTACCACGGGCATTTTATAGAGAAAGGCTGGGCATTGCTACATAACATAGGTCTGTTATAAACTAAAAATAATTTTGGGGAGTGAATGCTCTTCTTGGTGATTTACAAAAAAGTTTAGAATACTTTAGAGCATGTAATAATATAACAGAATAACAAAGTTGGAAGAGACCTTGTGTCACGCAGTGAATATTGTCAGTTGTATGTCTATGCAGGGTGATAAACCCCTATCCTAAATAGGATGGTACTTTCCAATACAAGCAGAACACGTGATATGACATTCTACGCATGTCTACATTCCTAAACCACCATTATTATTATTCTGCCTTGGCTCTTGATCTGAACGGTCGTGTTTTCTTAGCAAAGATGTAATTATTTAGGATTTATTGTTTTTCTACTGAAATAAATATTTTCTATTAGACATTTAATCTCGGTTTTATTTCTAACTGTCTGGATTCCAAGTGAAGATCCAACATCGCCTCTATGAGATTTTATTCTCATCTTAACACCTTGTAGGGCATCTATTCCAATCCCCTGCTCAAGCAGGGGACCCTACAGTATTTCTGACAGATAGCAGTCCAGTCTCTTCTTGAAAGCCTCCAGTAATGAAGCTCCCACAACTTCTGAAGGCAAGCTGTTCCATTGGTTAATTGTTCTCACTGTCAGAAAATTTATCCTTATTTCTAGGTTGAATTTCTCCTTGATCAGTTTTCATCCATTATTCCTTGTCTGGCCTTCGAGTGCCTTGGAGAATAGCTTGACCCCCTCTTCTTTGTGGCAGCTCCTCAGATATTGGAACACTGCTATGATGTCTCCTCTGGTCCTTCTCTTCACTAGACTAGCCATGCCCAGTTCCTGTAACAGTTCATTGTATGTTTTAGCCTCCAGTCCCCTCATCATCTTTGTTGCTCTTCCTTGCACTCTTTCTAGAGTCTCAACATCTTTCTTATATTGTGGTGACCAAAACTGGATGCAGTATTCTAGGTGTGGTCTTACTAAGGCTTTATAGAGTGGTGTTAGTACCGCATGTGATCTTGATTGAATCCCTCTGTTAATGCAACTTAGGATTGCATTGGCTTTTTTGGTGGCCGTTGGACTCTATTGGCTCATATTTAATTGGTTGTCCACTAAGACTCCAAGATATAGGTGAAGCCAGCCCTGCTATTGGGTGTTGATGTGGCCATCTCACACACTTCATGAGTCATGAACGAGCATCATCTTGTTAGTTTTTCAATGAATTGCTCTTGTTATATTTTTACTTTAAGAAAACCTTCCAATATTGTCTGCCTTAAAAGGATCAAAATAACTTGGCTGGTTATGGACGCTATATAAGAGCTGAAGTGGTGCAGTGGTTAAATGCTGCGACTGCAGGCTGACTGCTAGTTCAGCAGTTCAGCTGTTCAAATCTCACTAGGCTCAAGGTTGACTCAGCCTTCCATCCTTCCGGTAAAATGAGGACCCAGATTGTTGGGGGCAATATGCTGAACTCTGTAAACCGCTTAGAGAGGGCTGTAAAGCACTATGAAGCGGTATATAAGTAAAGTGCTATTGCTATATATCTTGGTGGGAAATGCTTCTTTTCCAACCAGAAATGTATAGCAATAGTTTGGGAATGATTTTTTTTCTCTCTTCTGCAATTCTTCAAGATGATTAGAAGTTGGGGGAATTGCTAGCTAGGAGTCAAGCAAGGGCCTAGCTTGGACTCATTGTGCTGTCGCAAGCAACATAAACATGGCCTCTCCCAAAACTCATGAAGCCTTATCTGGTTGTTCCCAGGGGAAGGCAAGCAGTCTGTGGGAAGATTCTTGTAACACAGATGACAAAAAATAAAGTTGTGGCCTGAGACTATTTATGGGTGGTTGGTTCTAGTTGCTTACCCCTGAAACTAAAATTGTGAAGGAAGATTCTTCTTTGCTGTAGGGAATTTAAGTAGCGTTTGATTTTTATGATATGGAAAAAGAAATTCCGGAGAAGAACTAAATGTGTAAGGGATAAGGTGAGCCCTTTCAGATTGACAGGTGGGGTACTATGAACTGAGTCCGAATTTAATCTCTCAGGAATTCAGTAGATAACTTCAGACAATCATTCTTGGAAATACAAGCGGTAAGGAAAAGAGACATTGGTTCACTTTTTTTGAGGATATGACAAGGAGTCTTATTAAGAGAACCAGTTTAGTGTGGTGGTTGAGGCATCAGATTAGAAACTGGGAGACCATGAGTTTTAGCGCTGACCCAATTACCAGGAGCTGAGTTGGCGCAGTGGTTAAAAGCAGCACTGCAAGTTCAGCTGACTGCTAGTTCAGCAGTTCAGCTGTTCAAATCTCACCGTCTCAAGGTTGACTCAGCCTTCCATCCCTCTGAGGTCGGTAAAATGAGGACCCAGATTGTTGGGGGCGATATGCTGAACTCTGTAAACCGCTTAGAGAGGGCTGTAAAGCACTGTGGAGCGGTATATAAGTCTAAGTGCTATTGGCTATTGCTACCCTGGGCCAGCCACTCTTTCTCGGTCCTAGGAAGGAGGTAATGGCAAAGCACTTCTGAAATCTTGCAATAGAACCAAACCTGCTGAGATTTGCCCAGGCAGTTGTCACGAGTTGGGACTGTCTCGAAGGCACAAACACACACACACACACACACACACACACACACACACACACACACACACACACACACAAGATGCATGGGAAAACAAACAAATTTCTGCAAAAGCACATACTTTATGGGGATCATTGCATTTAATACAACCTGCTATATTTGCTTCTGAGAGGGAATTCAGTTATGCTTACTACCTATCAGGTGCAAGAAACCTGGATAGAGTTGAAAAACATTACAAGTTTATTTCACGCTACCTATATGCAAGAATCTGATCTATTAATGGTTGAGGTGAATTGGTACCAGATAAGAGTCAATGGACTTCAAGGGGCCTGGACTTAGATCTCTTACAGGGTCATAGAGATTCCAAACTGATAATACATTTGATGCCTCCCTCAGACTCAGCTTGGTCATCTTCTATATTATTTTTAAAAAGGACTTTTTCAAAAACTAATCTTTGCAATCCATTCCCATACATTAGTGTATGTAATCTGGGATCTGGGCACCAGAATCCTCAAATTCTAGTTTGTAATGGGGCAGTAAAAACAGATGCCAATCTGGTTAAGATAAAGGTAAAGGTTCCCCTCGCACATACGTGCTAGTCGTTCCCGACTCTAGGGGGCGGTGCTCATTCTCCTTTTCTAAGCCGAAGAGCCAGCGCTTTCTGATGACGATTCCGTGGTCATGTGGCCGGCATGACTAAATGCTGAAGGCACACGGAACGTTGTTACCTTCCCACCAAGGTGGTCCCTATTTTTCTACTTGCATTTTTACATGCTTTCGAACTGCTAGGTTGGCAGAAGCTGGGGCAAGAAACGGGAGCTCACTCTGTTACGCGGCACTAGGGATTCGAACCGCCAAACTACCGACCATTCTGATCGACAAGCTCAGCGTCTTAGCCACTGAGCCACCGCATCCCTTTTCAATTTGGTTAATTGTACTCAATTAGCTAAATGCAATGACAAATTGTAAGCCAAATTTAATCAGGAATAACCCAAAATTAATAGAGTCAACCTATTCTCCAAAGTACCTGAAGGCAGCACAAGAAGCAATAGATGGAAACTAATCAAGGAGAGAATTAACCTAGAACTTGCTTATCCTGGAAATTTCCTGATGGTGAGAACAATTAACCAGTAGAACGACTTGTCTCCTGAAGCTGTAGATGCTCCATCCATCAAGAAGAGATTGGACAACAATTTGTTTGAAATGGTATAGGGCTTCCTGCCTGAGCAGGAGGTTGGACTAGAAGACCTCCAAGATCCCTTCCAACTCTGTTATTCTGTTAATTGAAAATTTAATTTAACTATAAACCTGGTGTTACATTTTTAAGTGAACTGCTTTCTTGATATGGAACTCAGTGGTTTTGGATTCTTTCTCTCCCCCCCCCCAAAAAAAAGTTGCGCTCTCATGAAATACCTATTGTCTCTTGAGTGTATATCCACAATGGGTATATGTGTGCATGTATCCTTTTTGATGTACTAATTGAGTCGTGTCCTTAATCATTAGCTTTGAAAGATGTTTCTCCCTGCATTCCTATAGACAGCATAATTCACCTCCCTTAGAAAAAATAAATGTTGTTGTACTAAATTTCCTTTACTCTGTCCTGTGTGCAATAGCCTCCTTGGCTCCTCGATGACTTTATGTGTAACGTTGCTCCACTCATGCTCCTAAATCCTTCCACTCTTCAGCCTCTTTAATCCAGATCTTCATTTACTTCCATTTTGCTTTTTAGCCCATTGGTGGCTTGTTCTGTCACAATGGCACATGAGATTTCAGATGTGTTGTGGCCCGCCAGCTGCCAGCACTGCTGGCAGCAGACTCAAACAACAAGGAGTTTGGGGAAGAACTTGGGCCAGTTCTGGAGCCTGGGGAAGGCTCTGATGGATGCTCAGCTTTGGATGCAGAGATAGAGCCAGGGCCGTCCGGCATTTCCCAGCCACCGGAGAGGCAGCTGCCTTTGGAGTCAGAGATGAGTGAGGAGGAAGAACAGCTGGGGCCTGTTCCAGATGCAAGTATACACAGAGCAGTCAGGAGAGGAGAACAACGGAGGACAAGGAGTCGGCTCGGGAAGCAAAACAAACATGGACGCTGAATGGGCCCTCCCTGGCTGAGGAATAAATAGAAGGAAAGGGGAGTGGTTGTCATAGGAGACAACAGTTCGTATTTCTGAAGATTTTGCTCAAGGTATTTTGTGCCACAAAGACTGCTTGCCAGAACTTAATTTGCAGCCTTTCGGCTGGGAGCTCACGGCCTTGCAATTATCGCAAGGAACTGATAAGGTCTGTTACTGCAGTTAACTTTGTGACAAGGAATCTGTTTCTTGCTTCTGCTAAGGCTGGGTCTGAACAATGGGAGGTGCCACTGTGGTTGGGGGGGGGGTCTCCCCTGTATACTCCTAATAGAGAATGTCTTCTATAGGCCTTGATGAAGGATGCTGAAGAGAGGAAATAATGTCACTGGGCAGTGAATAAATAGTCGCCTCCTCCATCTTCTTTAGCCATCACCGTCTATAAAACAGTGAGACAGAGATTAAGTACTGATTCTCCTTCCTGATAGGCAGATGAGCTCAGCTGTCATGTCAAGCCCTCTCAGCAGATCTAGGTGTTGGGTAAGGTGAACAAAACTGCAAATGTGTGTTGATGTGCATGCTTCATATAACATGCTGATTCTTATTTGATTGATGTGGTGTGTCTCCCACACGGCCTGTGCGAACTTGCAAAGCCATGAAAACGAGGAGTTAATGCCGCAAACGTCATCCTTGCAAAGTGTCAAACCCAGGTTTACGCCCTGCCACAATTCTACCAAGACTGCTTGGTTTATTTACAAGTCTCCTTTGTTTACAACCTTGAAAGTTGTGTTGCCCTAGTTGAAAAAAAAAAACAAATATTTTTCCTGCTTCTTTCAAATAGGGGTTATGCCGATCTTGGTTGGTGTGAGTGCGCATGTAATTATTTGTTAGGCAAACAGATTATTTGTTATTTGTTACATGGTGTGAAGTAATTCTGCATTTCTCTCCAACACTGACTCTCTTTTGTGCCTTTGAAAACCTAGCAGAAAAGGCTGGAGCTGGGGGTGGTGTGTGTGTGTGTGTGTGTGTTTCTATAGAGAGAGAAATGCTGCTGAGAACAATTCTTGAAGTTGAATTTATTATTGTTAGTGGGTATGATATTTCATGGCAGAAATGATGGATGACAACTTAAATTTGTGTCCTGAGAATGAAGGTGAAGTGTGACAGGGTTATTTGTCTTGGGAATGAAGGTTGGGGGTCAGGCAGGGCTGGGGTGCCTGAAGGCACGAGACATTGACAAATTCATCCTGCAGGGCTGATATCTGAACCTTTTTTTTTTTGTTTGGGATCTTAGCTATTCACTAAGCGACCTCCATCTTTCATGCTGCCAGGAAGTGAGCGATGTGTTGCTGCCTTGGCGCACCCTTTCGCACTAATTCTTGTCATTCAGCCTTCCTGACGGGAGAAGAACCCCAAGTTCTTCCGGGTTCCCTTTCAAAGGGAAAGTTAAAATACGTATTTCAGCTCATCATCGAGCTCTTGGATCGACTAGGGCAAGGGTGTCAAACTCGATTTCATTGAGGGCCGCATCAGGGTTGTGTTTGACTTTGGGGGGGAGGGGGGGCGTGGCCAGGGGGGGCGTGGCCAGCTCAACGTCACTCCTGTCAGTGGCGCCTGGGGCGGCCCGAGCACTCTGCCAGCAAAAACGGGCTCCCGAGCTCCATTTTCGGCTGTCATGGCCTCCTGCGACGCTCTGTCAGTGAAAACGGAGCTTGGGAGGACCGCGTGCGAGCTCCGTTTTTACTGGCAGAGGGTTGCAGGAGGCCGTGGCAGCTGAAAACGGAGCTTGGGAGCCTGTTTTCGTTGGCAGAAGCACCACGGGGCCAGTCCTTCGCTGTTTCCAGGACGGCCCCATGGGCCAGATCTAAGTACCCCATGGGCCGGATCCGGGCCCCGAGCCTTGAGTTTGACACTCAAGAGGTCATTAAGGGGCGTGCATAAGTGCACAATCGTGCCTACCATTCCTGTCCTAATGTTCACATATATTCTTACCTCTTTTACTCTTATTCATGCTTGTACTATTACATATATATTCAATCATGTTTACTGTTTATACTTTGTTTATAATCATATATGCTTGACAAATAAACAAATACAAATACAAATACACCACTGGACTAGAGGGTCATTTTTTTCTCCTTCCTTATTTCAGATCCCTGGAAGGACTGCAGGCCTTCAACAGCTTGGAAGAGCTCATTCTGGACAACAATCTTCTGCAAAGTGACCTTCGCTTACCCAGCTTGCCACACCTTCATACCCTGATGCTCAACAAGAACCAAATATCCTTTTGAAAACAGAGGGAGGGGAGACTGCCCAGCCATCTTTCTGTGGCAGCCCCAGGAAAGAATGTCAAATGTGGTTTAGACGCAGGCAATAAAACACCCTGATCTCCTTTCTCCCTCCTTAGCCAGAAGGTCTACAGTGGCTCTTTCATAAGCAGGATGCCTTGGTCTCTTTTTCCTCTAAAACAAGAGGGAGGGAAAGAGGTGTGAGAATGTAGTTCATGGCTCTGAAGGAATCTTTGTTAAGAAACTCAAAAGTGGAAATAACAGCCAATTTCATTTGGGAAGAAGGAATCCGGCTGGTTTTTTTTTTTTTTTTTTTTTTTTTGGATTCTGGAGAAGGCTGACCTCTAGTGGAAGACGGGATGCAATGAAACAAGGCAATCCAGAGGTTCCTGCATCCTGAATTCTTAATTTCCTTAGCAGGGTTAGACTCAGCACTCAACTAACTAGGCTCCAGAACAGCATTTCAGACAGTTGGGTGCTATTTGGCACCTGGCAAAGATGGCTGGCGTGTGGCTACTTTGGTTCTTACGGGCTGCGTGTTGCTCGTTCAAACCATTTGAACTTTTGAAACTTTCTTCCGTCCTTGGGCAGGTGCACACATATGCCCTTTCTTGCACAGGCCAGTAGCGTGCTTAGGAACCGTGCAGGCTCGGTTTCATTCTGAGTGTAGCATTGGCCCGATCTGAATCTGTCAGTCCAGGTTTTTTTGAGATATTATCCGGACTGCAAAGCACTAGCCACGAAACTGTGAGGCCTCCGAGGATGAGGGAAATAACAGCAATCAAACCGTTAATTCGGTGTTAATGAATGTGATATTTGCATGCTCTAATACTGATTACATAGTGATGTGCCCCTCATCAATATGTGTATTGTAATGATAACTATGGTTCTAATTTTTTTTTCCTTAAAGCCACAGTTTACTTAAATCGGTTGAGTATCTGTCATTTCAGCCACATATCTATGAGGTATTATTATTCTTGGCCACATCAACTTTTGGAGAGGGAATAGAATAGAATAGAATAGAATAGAATAGAATAGAATAGAATAGGAAATAATTGGAATAGAATAGAATAGAATAGAATAGAATAGAATAGAATAGAATAGAATAGAATAGAATAGAATAGAATAGGAAATAATTGGAATAGAATAGAATAGAATAGAATAGAATAGAATAGAATAGAATAGAATAGAATAGAATAGAATAGAATAGGAAATAATTGGAATGGAATGGAATAGAATAGAATAGAATAGAATAGAATAGAATAGAATAGAATAGAATAGAATAGAATAGAATAGAATAGAATAGGAAATAATTGGAATGGAATGGAATGGAATGGAATGGAATGGAATAGAATAGAATAGAATAGAATAGAATAGAATAGAATAGAATAGAATAGAATAGAATAGAATAGAATAGAATAGAATAGAATAGGAAATAATTGGAATGGAATGGAATGGAATGGAATGGAATGGAATGGAATAGAATAGAATAGAATAGAATAGAATAGAATAGAATAGAATAGAATAGAATAGAATAGAATAGAATAGGAAATAATTGGAATGGAATGGAATGGAATGGAATGGAATGGAAGGAACGGAACGGAACGGAACGGAACAGAACAGAACAGAATGTAGAATACAATACAAGATAATATAATACAATACAATAGGTTTGAACAGAACAGAATGTAGAATATAATGTGGAATAAAATAAAATGTGTTTTATATTATATTTATTATATTATAAAAATACATATTTTAATAGAACAGAACAGAAAGTAGAAACTGTGGTCATTTATTGGAAAACATCCATTTGTAAAGCAAACTAATGAAAGTGGTCAGCAACTATAGACAATAGAAGATTTTTACTCCAAATCCAACCTCAAGGATCAGTCACTGAGGGACAGTTGAACAGGACACTTTTGATGGCCGTGCAGAAGACCTGTAAGGATATTGAGGCATCTCTAGAATGAGAGGGCTCCAAAAGAGGGAACTGCTGTAGAGGAGGTTTTCCTTCAGAGCTGGGCCTCCATTTCGATCTCTTGTGGGAACTTCTCCCTCAGCAGTCATCTCCCTTCACAAATTCATGGAAATTCCATGTTGAGGAAATATTCCCTACGGTAGTTAAACTATCAGAATTATGTAAAGTCAAATAAATCGAGTAAGACCTGGAGACTGAATAGGTGCCAAGGGAAATGGTAGAGATATCAGGCACCTGGGATTCTAACCAGGTTACTCTAAGTCAAATTGACTCAAAAGAGGTAGGTGTGGCTCCACACCGAAGCGGGGACACCATTTCTGCTGGCAGACTGTTCACTACGTGGTTTGCATCAAATGCTTAAAAGACCCAAGTCAGAAGAGTCCAGGATAGAATCAAAGTCTATAAGAGATTAGAAGTCTCCTGGTCCAACCTTATGATCAGCACAGTCCAGGGGTGAAATCCAGCAGGTTCTGACAGGTTCTGGAGAACCAGTAGCGGAAACTTTGAGTAGTTCAGAGAACCTGCAAATACCACCTCTGGCTGGCCCCAGAGTGAGGTGGGAATGGAGATTTTGCAGTATCCTTCCCCTGGAGTGGGTTGGGAATGGAGATTTTGCAACATCCTTCCCTTGCCCCGCCCACCAAGCCACCCCCACCAAGCCATACCACGCCCACCAAGCCACGCCCACAGAACCGGTAGTTTAAAAAATGGATTTCACCATTGGTACAATCCAATAAAGGGGAAAAACAGTTTATCTATGGAAATAAATATAATAGGGCAATCTGGAGATAGATTACTTTTTGAAAGAGTTGAGAGATGTTGCTTCTAAGTCACATTTTTAGCCTGTTCCTCTCACCCCTCTGCTAGGAACAGAGGCTGTTTTAGTAACATCTTCA
>JALIGW010000017.1:17789877-17867377 GCA_023053685.1 Diadophis punctatus similis
AACTTCACCCGCGAAGTTGGAGGACCAGAATTTCTTTCCTGCTTCTTCGATAGTCCTCTGACCTGGGGGGAGGGGGGAAGCTGGGAATAGCTGAGAACTACTAACTAGATCATCATACAATCCTACTTGTCTGAAAGTCCCAAAAGATTTATTCACTTAAACACACTGTCCACATTTGTAAGATCCCATGAAACTCTAAAAATCCCCAGTGGCAAATATATAGAACAGTGATGGCCAACCTATGACATGCGTGACACAGGTGCCACACAGAGCCATGTCTGAGGGCACTTGAGGCATTGCCCTATGTCAGCTCCAGCACACATGTGCGCACTGGTCAGCTGATTTTCAGCTGTTTTCGCTCTCCCAAGGCTTCAGGAAAGCCTCCTGAAACCTGGAGAGAATGAAAAACGGCCAAACGGACCAACCGGAAGTTCAGAAACAAACTTCCAGTTTGTCCGTTGGGCCATTTTTCGTCGTCCCCAGGGTTCAGGAAAGCCTCCTGAAGCCTGGGGACAGCGAAAAACGGCCCAATGGGCCTACCGGAAGTCCAGAGGCTTCAGTGAAGCCTGTGCGCATGCCTGGGGGGGGGAGAGCGGGGGAGTTATGTGCATGTGTGGGGGGAGAACATTGCATTATGGGTGTGGGCACGCGCATGTACGCAATTGCGTGTGCGCGCGCCTTTTTGGCACCCGAGCCAAAAAAGATTCGCCATCACTGATATAGAACATAGAATAATAGAGTTGGACGGGACCTTGGAGGTCTTCTAGTCCAACCCCCTGCTTGAGCAGGAGACCCTATACCATTCTAGAAAAGTGGTTGTCCAGTCTCTTTTTGACAGTCTCCAATGATGGAGCACTCACAACTTCTGAAGGCAAGCTGTTCAATGGGTTGATTGCTCTTGCCATTAGGAAATTTCTCCTTAGTTCCAGGTTGCTTCTCTCCTTTATTAGTTTCCATCCGTTCCTTCTTGTCTTGCCTTCAAGTGCTTTGGACAATAGGTTGCTCCCCTCTTCTTTGTGGCAGCCCCTCAAATACTGGAATAGTGCTATCATGTTACCCCTGGTCCTTTTTTTCTCTAGACTGGCCATACCCAAATCCTGCAACCATTCTTCGTATGTTTTATTTTTATCTTATACAAAAATGCAGCAAATTCAGAAGAATTTACGAATTCCTTTCCACAGAATTTTAGATATAGAGAAGGTATTAAATGAGGGGTCCTTGGTGCTCTCTGAGCTTGGTTGTTTTATTACCCAAATTAGATATCATCAGATGCATTCTTTTCCATAATTTTTTTTATCACTTCCTTCTGTTTAAACTGGATCTTTGTTTAGCCAGTGTTTTCATAGCAGCTTCTTTAGTCAAGCATTTCTGCTAACAAACTTAACCTATTTCCCAAGATGCACCAATGGTATATTGAGGCAGTCATTTGACTCCGTTCCAAAATTCATTTTTCCAACCTGTTGTAATATATTTAGTGATGAATGTACTGTGAAAGTAACTGCCTGTTGCCATGTTGGAAAAGTTTCATGGCTTCAGCAGTCGCTAACCATTTCCCCATACAACATCCATCACTTTGTCAAAGTTTTTAATGTTTTGCAGACAGTCGGCTAGGAATGAAAAAGAAGCAAATAGAAGAACAAGGAGGAAATAAATCCCAGGATCTTTCTATTTAAGCCAAAGAAAGAAAGAAAGAAAGAAAAAAGTATTTCTTCTGCAAATAATTAATGTTGCAGTTCTTTAAATGGCAATATTTATCAATATATATCTATATACACTGCATGAGAATGTGTGGGTATGTGTATCCATGTCCTCATGTGTATATATAGTGTGATGTTATATAATAAGATATGCTAGTGGGCAGAGTGTTGATTAAAAGTTTCCCTTTTGTTAATGTCATCAAATCCTTAGTCCATGACTCTGGACTATGTTGGTTGGCAGGGGTGGGAGAGGCACAATGTTGATTAAAAGCTTCCTACTTGTAAACAATACTCCAATCAAGAAACTGCCAAAGAAGCCAACAGCAAACAGCCCAACCAAAGAATCTCTAAGACATCCCCCACCAACACTGACAGGGCAAGACACCAGAATATAAACTCAGAGCAAACCCCACTCCTTACTAGCACTGATGATGTTACCTAGTTGGGTCATAAATGTCTGCAAGAAAACAAACAAGCTCAGAGAGCACTAAGGACTCACAGTCCTCCTCCTCCTCCTCTCTGCAAACCCTTTAGCACTGATGATGTTACCTAGTTGGGTCATGAAATGTCTGCAAGAAAACCACCAACCTCAGAGGACTCCACAGTCCTCCTCCTCCTCCTCCTCCTCCTCCTCCTCCTCCTCCTCCTCCTCCTCCTCCTCCTCCTCCTCCTCCTCCTCCTCCTCTCAGCAAACCCTCCTCCCTTCTAGCACTCATGATGTTACCTAGTTTGTAATGAAATGTCTGCAAGAAAACCAACCAAGCTCAGGGAGCACCAAAGACCCTTCATTGAATCCTTAATCCGCGTCCTTGGATCATGTTGGTAGGAAGGCGGCATGGTGTTTTTTAAAAGCTTCCTACTTTTAAGAGCCGAGATGGTGCAGTGGTTAAATGCAGCACTGCAGGCTACTGCTAGTTCAGCAGTTCAGCTGTTCAAATCTCACCAGGCTCACGGTTGACTCAGCCTTCCATCCTCCGAGGTGGGTAAAATGAGGACCCAGATTGTTGGGGGCAATATGCTGAACTCTGTAAACCGCTTAGAGAGGGCTGTAAAGCACTAAGAAGCGGTATATAAGTCTAAGTGCTATTGCTATTGCTATTGCTACTTATTTATCTATCTATTCATTTGCCAATCATCTCCGCACAATGGCATTTGAATCCTTAATCCACGCTCTGGGACCATGCTGG
Organism: Diadophis punctatus similis; assembly: GCA_023053685.1. Taxonomy (NCBI): domain Eukaryota; kingdom Metazoa; phylum Chordata; class Lepidosauria; order Squamata; family Dipsadidae; genus Diadophis; species Diadophis punctatus. The sequence continues at coordinate 17,792,762 of JALIGW010000017.1, forward strand.
AGGGCAGGGGTGGGAGAGGCACAATGTTGGTTAAAACTTTCCCTGTTGTTTAACGGTCATGGAATCCTTAATCCTTGCATACATAACAGAACTGGAGGGCTTGCTGGATCACTTGGCTGAAGTAGCACCTTCCCTGGAGTTCCTTAGTTTGCTGGGAAATTCAGCCTGTCCAAACGAGCTGGTCTGCAAAGACATGGATGAGGGAGACTACCAGAGATACAGGTGAGTATCTTGGACTGTGCCTGTGGTTAACTGTGGCTCCTGAGATGAAATAGAAAATCATTTAGGGGAACTAATGGTCTATTAAATGTTTCCAACTATGATGCAGGACTCTTTTAGATGAGAGTACAAATCAATCAATGGAGCAAGATATTCCAGTTCCAAGATCCCATATTTCAAAGATGCTTTATTAGATCTTAAGCTAGGGCCGTGATGGTGAACCTATGGCATGCATGTCAGAAATGGCACACAGAGCCACCTCTCTGAGCACGCAGGCCGTCACCCGTTGCTCTTCCGGGTTCTGACGTGCCGGCCAGCTGGTCTTCACGTGCGTGGGAGTGCCGGAAACCAGAAGAGCAGCCACCCGATATGCATGCGTTTGCCGGGAAGATGATATTCCAGTTTCTGGCACGTGCATGTGCACTGGCCACCTGATCTTCCGGTTTCTGGCACGCATGCGCAAGTGAAGACCATGTGCAGCGGAAACCGGAAGATCATCTTCCCAGCACGCACATGCGCCCTGGGCGGCTGCTCTTCTGGTTTCTGGCACGTGCATGCACATTGGCCAGCTGGTCTTCATGCGTGCCAGAAACCGGAAGACCAGGTCATCTTCCTGGCATGTGCATGCGCACCAGGTGGCTGCTCTTCCGGTTTCTGGCATGTGTGTGCACGCATTCCTGTTTCGGCACTTGGTGCCGAAAAGGTTCACCAACACTGAGCTAGCCACCTTCTCTCATGCATGGGGGAAACTGAAGAGCTGAGGTGGCGCAGCGGTTAGAGGCAGGTACTGCAGGCCACTTTAGCTGACACTGATCCGCAGGTCAGCGGTTGAAATCTCACCGGCTCAAGGTTGACTCAGCCTTCCATCCTCCCGAGGTAGATAAAATGAGGACCCAGATTGTTGGGGGCAATGTAAATATACATTGCTTAATGGTGTAAACCGCTTAGAGAGTGCCTGCACTGTGAGGCGGTATATAAACCTCACTAAATAAATAAATAAATAAATAAATAAATAAATAAATAAATAAATAAATAAATAAATAAATAAATAAATAAACCAGTGTACCCCATTTTCCCAAAGCTAAGGAAACAGAAAGAAGCAGGGTTGTGGTGTATTGTCCCTGACTGAAAACAGGGACTCATTTAGATTTGCTAGAATCTCTCACTGTCTGATATAAAAAGTATCCAGTCCAGAGATTATCACACATTGGACTATTAAGAACACTTATATTGCATTGTGGGAAGAAATATCCATCTGGTTCAATTCCAAGCTGGGAGTAAGCAGAACCACATGGGTTTGTGATTCTGGGCAGCTGACAAGATGGAGTTGAGAGGGGAGGGGTTATACCTTCTTAGACACTTGAACTTCCTGTTCCTGTGCAAGAACATGTATTCTATTGGCTGTTGTTATATTACTATGGAGTCATGTAGGGGTTATGTAGGGGTCATAGCTGGCTCTATAGACAAAAGAGGAAATGTAAATCCTAGGTCTTTGTCTGAGCTAATTTTGCCAACCTTTTGTTTGTTGCTTATCTGAGTTTCTGTCTTGACCCAGTCCTTCTGAACGGATTACCAAATCTGCATTTCTAAAAGCCGGCCTCCTTAGTTTTTGCTTGGGGCTGGTTTCTGAATAGGCTGGCCCAATCTTTCTTAATGGGCACAAAACATCTGCTGGGGGCTATTAAGAAAAACTGAGTCTGCTTTCTGTCTTAAAAAAACCATGTTTCTCCATTAGGGAAAAATAATATTCTGCCTTTTTAATATTTCCCAAAATATTTCACTCTTCTGGGGGGTGGATGCTGACTTTCTACAGCATCACGCACTAAGTCGCTTCTCAGTTGAAAGGATTAGCCGGTGACATCACCATTGCCCAGGAGATGTCCAGTTGGCAGCTCCTTTCATGTCCCCGGAAGGAGCTGGAGTGAAGGTCGGGAGCTCACCCCAGCCCACAGCAGCACTCGGGTCTCAAATGTGGACTTGCTAACCTTCAACCCAGAATCCTAACCAAGCGAGCCACCATGGTCCTATACAGTGGCGGGTTGCCGTCTTACCGGTGCCGGTGTGCTGCGCGCGCATCTCCAAGTTTCTAGAGCGCGCATGCTACATGCACGCGCCCCCTCGCACGATTTTGCTTCCACACATGCGTGGAAGCAAAATTGCGCCGAAATCTCACAAGGGGACACGCGCGTGAGTGAGATTTTGGCACGATTTTGCTTCCGTGCATGCGCGGAGTCAAAATCGCTCCGAAGTCTCGCACGTGCGCGCTTCCCCTCATGAGATTTCGGCGTGATTTTGCTTCCGCGCATGCGCAGAAGCAAAATCGGCCAAAAACCAACAGAAAAAGATGGCGGGGCGCATGCTGGACCGGCAGAGAGGGCTCCGGAGTGGTCGCGTGCAAATTGCGCAATCGGCCTCTCCCTACCGGAGCTGTGCACTGGGCAGCTCCGGCAGGAACCCACCTCTGGACCTATAGAAGAATTGTATAAAACATACAGATAGGTGACCCACGGAATGCAATTTGATGATAAGTTCCCCTATGCAGATTTCGTTAACATCCCCTCCATTGTATGAATTGTTCGCCTCCATACAGTGCCTATGAGTCGCGGTGGCGCAGTGGTTAGAGTGCAGTACTGCAGACTATTTCTGCTGCCTGCCGGCTGCCTGCAATCTCACCAGGCTCAAGGTTGACTCAGCCTTCCATCCTTCCGAGGTGGGCAAAATGAGGACCCAGATTGTTGGGGGCCAGATGCTGACTCTGTAAACCGCTTAGAGAGGGCTATAAAGCACTGTAAAGCGGTATATAAGTCACTTAGCTATTGCTATTGCATTCCACCAGCTTTCCTTTGAGCTAAGATTTTGCAAATGCCATCCTCCTCATAATAGATCCCGACCAAGACAGCCGTTCATTGCAAACCACTGACTCAGCAAAGTTCTCTTGGAAACAGCAGCACCACCCAAACTCTCAACAGCCTCATGCATTTCCATAAATTATCACATAGGCAGCACCAAGCATCACCAATTATGCTTTCAGGTTCCAGCCCTTTCTTTAAAAAAAAAAGGCTACATCAAATTGACAGCAAAATAGATGCGTGCATGATTTCATATTCGCATTCAAGGAAACAAGCTGAAGAAAAAAGGGCCTCGGATATGCAACGGAGCTCCCCAAAATTTGGAAGGAATTGTTTCGAAAGTCCTCTTCTCATTTGTAATCGTTAAGCCAAGCTAGCTATGTTTCTCTCTAGCCCTGTCTGGTATAATTGGCTGCCAGTGTTAAAGAATCATCAGAGCTGCAGAAAGACAGGAATGATTACTGCACTTTCAAAGAAAACCATACATGCTGTGCATAATTTGTACTTCTTCAGTTGTCTTAAGGTGATATAGTCTGTGTATATGTGGGATACGTGAGCTCTTTTAGACATAATAGCAATATCAGGACAAAACCGTTTGGAATTTTATGCCTGTTGAATTTGCATGCTTCGTTGTGCCTGTGGGGGAGGCTGCATTGTAGAAGTTAATTACTTTCTATTTTCCCATCACAGTTTCAGCTTTTAAAGCACTGGTCAAGGCTAAGCCTATTTTCTTGCCTGAAATATTAAATTATTCTTTAGTGAATAGCCCAGTTTCCAATTCTCACACGTGTTTACATTTTAGCAGCATGCTTTCAGTGGTGTTTTTAGGTCCACCAAAACCAGAGCTACAAGAAGCACTTAAATTGCTCAGCCTTGCAGTCTTAAACTATCTTCAAGAAAGCACGGTTGGACCCAACGGCAGTGCCAATTGTTGTCCTGTTTTCAAGTTTGTCTTTTTTTGGATAAGGTTCTTGAGAAACTGTTGGGCCATTGGAGGAAGCAGATTACCGTATTTTCCGGAGTATATAAGACGCACCGGAGTATAAGACACACCTAGATTTTAGAGGAGGAAAACAAGGAAAAAAGTATTCTGAACCAAATGGTGTAGTAATATATTATTTAATAAAATACCAGTGTAGCAGAATACTTTTTACAACCATGTACACTTTTTACAACCATGTATACTTTTTACAAACTTCAAACTTGACAGCGTTAAGACTAGTGGAATTCAACTCCCAGAATTCCTCCTCCAGTCATGCTAGATGGGGTAATTAGAAGGCAAAAACACTCCAGTTTTTGCAAAAAATGGCCCAGTTTTTGCTCTCTCTCTCTCTCTCTCTCTCTCTCTCTCTCTCTCTCTCTCTCTCTCTCTCTCTCTCTCTCTCTCTCTCTCTCTCTTTTTTTTTTTTTTTTTTGCAAAAACAGGGCATGCAGAGGGTTTGGGAAGTCTGCAGAGCACTCCTAGGAGGTGGAGGAAGGCAAAAACGCCTCAATTTTTGCAAAAAAAAATAAAAGAGGCCTGTTTTTCACTCTTTTTTTTGCAAAAACAGGGCATGCAGAGGGTTTGGGAAGTCTGCAGAACACTCCTAGGGGGTGGGGGAAGGCAAAAATGTCCCAATTTTTGCAAAAAAAACCGGCCCATTTTTCGCAAAAATGGGATGTGGGGGCAGGGCTTCGGGAGGCCAAAAAATTGGATGTATTTGGTGTATAAGACGCACCGACATTTCCACCCTCTTTTTTGGGGGGAAAAGGTGCATCTTATAAACCGAAAAATATGGTATGTGCGTCCCCCTTTTCAATATGGGGCCAGATTTGGGAATAGTGCTGAGAGATGGCATTGGTTGGACTTGGACTTGTGGGACCAGGATGGAGACTCTCTTTGGCCTCTTGGTGACCTTCTATATCATCAGTCATAGCATTCTTCTGGACCTGCTCAGGTGGTTAGGAATGGGATGCATGGCGCTATAGAGCAGGGGTGGGTTCTACTTGCCTTCGCTACCGATTCGGGGTTGCGCCGGAAGTGTGCGTTTTACACGCGTACGCTCCCGTCGCTCCTGGGTTAAACTTGTTTGTGCATGCACAGGAGAATTTGTGCATGCGCAGAGGGTTATTTTCACTTACATTTGGCTCCGGTGGACGGATTTCAAACCGGAGGACAGGTACGGGGGCGTGTCCAGCCGGCCATCACTGCCAGTTCGGCGAGCGGGGGGAAATTCCTGCTACTGGTTCTAGAGAACCGGTCTGAACCGGCAGGAACCCACCTCTGCTATAGAGATTCTCTTTCACCCAGGGTGAGTTCCCATCAGTGTTTCTGGGATGGGGAAAGAGGTCTAGATATAAGCCCCTCCTTTCAAATTCACATAGGGTTCTTTCTCTTCCTTCTTTGTCACGTAGTGAATATTGTCAGTTGTATGTCTATGCAGGGTGATGCACCCCTATCCTAATATTATGGTACATTCCAATACAAGCAGAACACGTGATATGAGTTGTACGCATGTGTGCGTTCCTAAACCACCATTAATTCTCTTTGACTTGGCTCTTGACCGGGACGGTCGCGTTTTCTTAGCAAAAATGTAATTATTCAGGATTTATTGTTTTTGTACCAAAATAAATATTTTCTATTAGACTTTTAATCTCGGCTTTATTTCTAACTGTCCGAATTCCAAGAAAAGATCTAAATCGCTTCTATGAGATGATTATTCTCACCTTAACATTCTTTTCATTCCTATTTCACATCTCAACCTCTGGCTCACCAGAAGATGCCATCAGTGTCCTGTCTTATTGCTTGGAGGTTGCAGCGGTCTAGATTGTTTTTTTTTTTAATTGTTAATTTTAATTTCCTGTTCACCCCCTGAAGTTGTGTATCTAGGGACAGCCATATAAATTGAATGGAGAGATGGAGAGAAAAATGCCACTTTGTCATTACATTTGGCTTAAATGTTTACCCAAAGACTTGCCTGGATCTCTGACTTGTCTGCTATTTGGAAATGTTTGAAACAAAGCGAAGTCTTCAGAGATAGCTTAGCTGGAATCTGAATCTTTTTAAACAGCTGTTCTAAGACATTTCGCTTCTCATCCAAGAAGCTTCTTCAGCTCTCCAGCTCTTCCTTTCAGCTGAAAAAGCTTCTTGGATGAGAAGCAAAACGTCTTCCAAGAAAAACCAGAAAGTCCAGTTGCCTCTTGAAAAAGGCACCTTTGGGACAACCATGACCTGGATGATTGAGAACCTCCACAGAAATTAAGACTGGAGAGTGTGATACAGAAGGTGGACCTGTAAAAGAGGTTGCATTTCTTCTAAAATTTAAAGAATATAAGAGAGTGGAGAGAAGAAAGAAAGAAAAGAAAGGAAGAAGAAGGGAAGAATCAGGACAGTTTTGTGAATATTCAACGATCTTCTATATAGAAGGGCGATCAAACCGGCCAGTCCTAGAGGAGATCAACCCTGACTGCTCTTTAGAAGGCCAGATCCTGAAGATGAAACTCAAATACTTTGGCCACCTAATGAGAAAGAAGGACTGACTGGAGAAGAGCCTAATGCTGGGAACGATTGAGGGCAAAAGAAGAAGGGGACGACAGAGAACGAGGTGGCTGGATGGAGTCACTGAAGTAGTCAGCGTGAGCTTAAATGGACTCCGGGGGAATGTAGAGGACAGGAAGGCCTGGAGGAACGTTGTCCATGGGGTCGTGATGGGTTGGACATGACTTCGCAACTAACAACAACAACAACAACAATAGAAGAGCAGCAGAGCCTAGGCTGGAGTCAAGATAACATTTAGTCTGGAGTCCTTATGTTCCCACAAATGTTCTAAGTCCAACCCCTCTGGAATTCCATTGACCCTTATCTGATGCCAGTTCAGGGTTGAACTAGTTGAGTACACTGATATGTACTGTATAGTCCCAAGCAAAAAAATTGACTTAACTGAAGTTAAACCCTGATTCTTCATGCCTGACAGTTTCTGACTACATTCAGTCCGATGATCAGCAATGACATATGGCTTTGGGGCGGAATGTCAAATGGCATAGGACTATTCTAGAGCAGGGATCTCCAACCCCCAGTCCATGGACCGATACTGGGCCTCGGCATGCCAGAGACTGGGCCGTGTCAAGAAGCGAAGCCCCATCCGTGGGATGCAGGCAACATGCAAAACGATGCCCCCTCTGGTCTGCAGATAAATCTCTCTCCATAGAACCAGTCCCTGGTGCCCAAAAAGTTGGGGGGCACTGTTCTAGAGTTTGGTATACTTTGTTAGATCTCTCAAAGGGGCAGGAATAACAGAATAACATAATTGGAATGGATCTTGGGAATGGACCATAGACTAGACTAGAATAAAAGAGCCAGGATCCAGATGTATCTTGACAGACTTGAACACTGGGCCCAATCAAACAAAATGAAATTCAAGGATAACCAAAGATATACATATAAACTAGGAGAAACCACACTCAATAGCAGCGACTGTGAGAGGGATCTTGGAGTCTTGGTGGACAACCAACTAAATATGAGCCATGAGGCTGCAGTGGCAGCCAAAAAAGCCAATGCAATCCTAAATTGCATTAACAGAGGGATACAATCTAGGACTAGGGAGGTACTAATACCACTCTATAAAGCCCTAGTTAGACCACAACTAGAATACTGCATCCAGTTTTGGTCACCACACTACAAAAAAGACATTGAAACTCTAGAGAAAGTGCAAAAGAGAGCAACCAGGATGATAAGGGGACTGGAAACTAAAACATACGAAGAGCGGTTGCAGGAACTAGGCATGTCCAGTCTGGCGAACAGAAGGACCAGGGGAGACATGATAACGGTGTTCCAATACTTGAGGGGCTGCCACAGAGAGGAGGGGGTCAGGCTGTTTTCCAAGGCACCAGAAGGCCAGACAAGGAATAATGGATGGAAATTGTTCAAGGAGAGATTCAACCTGGAAATAAGGAGGAACTTTCTGACAGTGAGAGCGATCAACCAGTGGAACAGCTTGCCTGTGGAGGTTGTGAGAGCTCCAACACTTGAGACTTTCAAAGGGAGATTGAACTGCCATTTGTCCGAAATGGTGTAGGGACTCCTACTTGGGCGGGGGGTTGGACTAGATGACCTACAAGGTCCCTTCCAACTCTAATAATAAATCTAAAATCTAAAGCTAGAAGAGACCTTGTAGGTCATCTAGTCCAGAGTTCCCCAACCTTTCCGGGTTGGTGGGCCTGGATCAGGGAGTGGGGGAAAAGAGGGGATGATTTTGTGGGAGAGACAAGTGCATGTGTATGTGCGCGCATGAGCGCCTGCGAAGTTTGCGGTGATGCTCACATGAGTACTTCCGATGATTGTGTGAGTAGGGCTGCAGCCCGGTAGTGGGCCACGGACCATAGGTTGGGTTACCCCTGATCCAGTCCAACCCCCTGCGCAAGCAGGAGACCCTATACCATTCCAGACAATCTATTCTTAAAAACCTCCAGGGATGGAGCAGTCACAACTTCTGGAGGCAAGTCGTTCCACTGGTTAATTGTTCTCACTGTCAGGAAATTCCTCCTTAGTTCTAGGTTGCTAGCAATGTCATAGAAGGTTTATAGGTAGAACTCAAGAAGACCCAGGTTGAAGCAGCGGTGAAATCTACTTACCTTCCCTACGGGTTTGGAAGTGCACGCTCCGTGCGCGTGCACTCGCTTTGCGTGTCCGTGCGTGCGCTTTTTCACCCTCTGTGCATGTGCGGAACGCTTTGCGCATGAGCAGAGGGTTAAAAACAAGAAAATGGCGACATCCGGGCGGGTGGGCGGAGCCTTGTGCTACTGCCGCTACCGGTTCTCCGAACCATGCGCCACCTCTGCTATCGGTATGCCCGGACTGGGCCAAACCGGTAGCATTTCACCCGTGGTTAGAAGGATCCCTGTGTTTGAAATACAGAAATTTCACATCCTTCACCACCATGTCTTTCTCTATGTTCCATATCCATCATTTACCCCCTTCGTCCATCACATTTGGTGACTTAATGATAATTAAGACCCAAAAAAACCCCCAACCCAGCTAATTTCCTATACAAGTAGTCCTCAAATTCTGACCACAAGTGAGCCCAAAATTTATGTTGCTAAGCGAGAAATTGGTTAAGAGAGTTTTGCCCCATTTTACGACTTTTCTCACCACAATTGTTAAGTGAATCGCTGCAGTTCTTAAATTATTCACATGGCTGTTAAGTGAAACTAGCTGTGGTGGCCCGCCAGCAGCCCGTGCAGCTGATAGCGGATCCCGTTCGAGAGGAGACCGACTTGGTGTTGCGCCAGCGGCCCGTGCAGCTGGCACCCGAGTCGGACAGTGAGGAGGCTGGCGTGGACTTGGTGCCACAGGCAGAGGTTCAGCCAGGGCCTTCGGAACCTCCAGCACCTCATAGCAGTGATGAGGGAGAAGAGGCTCCTCCTCTTCTTAATGCACAGGCATGCAGAGCTGCCAAAAAGCAGGAATGGTTACTCTGGAGGAGGTCTCCTCGGGAGTAAGACTTGGGGCTAATTGGCCACTCCCCTAGTCTACTTAAGGAAAGCAGAGGCAGCTGAAACTCTGCAGGAAACAAGCTGCATCCAAAAAGGTAATTGTATTATTTCTCAGTATAAGATATATGATCTGTACCATAATGTCTTCAACAAGTGCAAATCTGGAAAGGAAAACACTGTTGTTTCATTTATGCTCAGCACATGAGTTATAATGACTATTCCATGTTCAGGGTTTCTGATTTTTTTAAATAAAAAAATAAATTTAAAACTATAGTCTATAGAGATTTGTTTGCATTTGCACATGCCAATTTCTGCATTTGGGCTAAATACCTTCCTGCCACCTTAACCTTAAACTGTAAAGCACCAAAATCCGAAAACTGTGGTTTCATAGTGTAATTTATGAGATATTTTCACCGCAGAATTCCTTAAAAATGAATGATATCTTTGTAGTTTACTGTTTTTCATTTTAAGGACATTTTTCTGACAATGCCTAGCCTATTAATCATTTAAGCAAAAGGAGCTCCTTAAAGGAGCTGTTCAGAGGCTCCATGGTTCATTTAATGCTGTCTAGGGGGAAAAAAAACAACCCTCGTTGAGTGACATTCTCTGCAGTTATGTGATGTAATATTTATAATATGTCACACAGCCATACATCAAAGCAAACATATCTGTTGTTGCATTTGTTAGCAAAATGTTGATTGTTGAAAAGAAAAAGAGGGTCAGGATAAACTTTAGTGCATTATTTATGGCAGGTCATTATATAAAAACTTGGAAAACTGTAGCCATTGGGGGGGGGTATTGTTTCTCTTGGCCTAAACTTTTTTCGGGTTATTTTAAATTAATTTGATTGTGATCTGTACCGTATCGGATTCCGCGGAAAACCCAAGTTAATGTCTCTGTTGCTTTCTGCTTTTTCTGTATGTTAGAATTTCTTGTTTTCCTTCCAAACTAAAAGAAGTGTTAAGCAAAATGAATAATATCAAATTTGTCAAGGCACCATGGCTAGGGGCTAGTATTTAATAAGCAACATATAAAAAGTAATGATCAAAGATTAAATAAATAAAATAGGGCTAAAATTCAACATCGATATGACTGAAGGGCAGACAAATATCAAACCATATATTTTTAATCTCACATCAAATGCTTTTCATCCATAAAGAAATAAAAACATAGGAATGGGATTCTTTTTCTGTCTTTCCTCCCCCCCCCCTTGCAAAATCTGAAGACTTTGACACCAATTAGTATTTATAAATCCATCTGCAACTATTTATCATAAGCTGCTGGGTTGTGATGCTCCTTAATGTATCCTGAATGACTCATTCTGAAATCTATGCTGATTTTTGTATATGTTTTTGTATATATTTGTTTTATATGATGTAAGCCTAAAAGCAGAATAGAATAGAATAGAAATAGAATAGAATAGAATAACAGAGTTGGAAGGGACCTTGGAGGTCTTCTAGTCCAACCCCCTGCTTAGGCAGGAAACCCTACACCACTTCAGACAAATGGTTATCCAACATCTTCTTAAAAACTTCCAGTGTTGGAGCATTCACAACTTCTGCAGGCAAGCTGTTCCACTGATTAATTGTTCTAACTGTCAGGAAATTTCTCCTTAGTTCTAAGTTACTACTCTCCTTGATTAGTTTCCACCCATTGCTTCTTGTTCTACCCTCAGGTGCTTTGGAGAATAGTTTGATTCCCTCTTCTTTGTGGCAACCCCTGAGATATTGGAAGACTGCTATCATGTCTCCCCTAGTTCTTCTTTTCATTAAACTAGACATACCCAGTTCCTGCAACCATTCTTCATATGTTTTAGCCTCCAGTCCCCTAATCATCTTGGTTGCTCTTCTCTGCACTCTTTCTAGAGTCTCAACATCCTTTTTACATCGTGGCGACCAAAATTGGATGCAGTATTCCAAGTGTGGCCTTACCATAATAATGTGAAATAAAAATAAAAGAATGAGTTCTACCTAAGGGAAAACTGGAACTGTTATTCAAGAAATAGCAATACTGCTTGACTAAGCAAAACAAGGAGCAGGAACTGAAATATTTGGAATATAAGGAAAAGCAACAGTTTGATTATGTAATGAGCAAACAATCAAATATACTTATTTATGCAGTATTCAACCACTGTGCCACTTCCTTGATTGCACTGTCAGTCCGGTAGCCATTAAAAAATAATAATTACACAAATTTTTCATGTCATGTTTTGACATGAGCTGGATCCCTAGTGACCAGATGATGTCAGAGGGTGGCTATGAAACAGGATGGGACTGCCAACTGTGAGCAGTCCCATTTATCTCAATGGTCTCCTAGAATGGGGAAAATGTTGTTCCAAGACATTGAATGAGGATGGAAGAAGGACACATCCTAGTGGTATCCAGAGACTGACATTTTGCTCCTGAGAATGTGCAGGAGTCTGAAAAATAGTGAGCAGAGAGGTGAGGAAGAAGATGGAAGAGAAAGATAGATTTTGCTGGAGTGGAACAAAGGAGAATCATAATAGATCTGGAAGGGACCTTGGAGATCCTCCAGTCCAACCCCCTGCTCAAGCAGGAGATCTTATACCAGTGTTGGCAAACCATTTCGGCACTGAGTGGCAAAACGGGAGCGTGTGCGGAAGAGCAGCCGCCCGGTGCGCATGCATGCACCGGAAAGATGATATTCCGGTTTCCGGTGGGCTCATGCGCACTGGCCACCTGGTCTTCCGGTTTATGGCACGCATGTGCAAGTGAAGATCAGCTGGCTGGTCCACATGCGAGTGCCAGAAACCGGAAGATTATCTTCCCGGCGCACACATGTGCACCGGGTGGCTGGTCTTCCACACGCGCTCCTATTTCAGCACTCAGTGCCGAAAAGGTTTGCCAACACTCTCCCACGTGCATGAAAACCGGCGTGCTGGCCGGCACGCCGGAACCTGGAAAAGCAACGGGTGACAGCTCACATGCCCGGAGAGATGGCTCTGCATGCCACTTCCTGCACACGTGCCATAGGTTCGCCATCACAGACCTATACCAGTGATGTCAAACCTATGGCATATGTGAGGGCACGCGAGGCCATATCTGAGGGCACGCGAGGCATTGCCTTATGTCAGCTCCAGCGCGCATGCATGCGCTGGCCAGGTGATTTTCAGCCTTCTTTTCGGCCGTTTTCGCTCTCCCCAGGCTTCAGGAAAGCCTCCTGAATCCTGGGGATGGTGAAAAACGGCCCAACAGGCCAAACGGAAATTTGTTTCTGAATTTCCGGTTGGCCTGTTGGGCCGTTTTTCACCGTCCCGAGGGTTCAGGAGGCTTTCCTAAACCCTGGGGAGAGCGAAAAACAGCCCAACAGGCCTAGCGGAAATCCAGAGGCTTCAGTGAGGCCTGTGCAGGGGCAGCACGGAGGGGGGGGGTTGTGCACATACACGGGGGGAGGACATTGCATTATGGATGTGGGCACGCTATCGCATGTGCGCGCATCCTTTTGGCACTGCCCTATACCATTTCAGACAAGAGGCTGTCCTGTCTCTTCATTAAAACTTCCAGTGATGGAGCACCCACAACTTCTGAAGGCAAGCTTTTCCACTGATTAATTGTTCTCACTGTTAGGAAGTTTCTCCTTAATTCCAGGTTGCTTTTCTCCTTGATTAGTTTCCATCCATTGTTTCTTGTCTTGTCTTCTGGTGCTTTGGAAAATAGGTTGACCCCCTCTTATTTGTGGCAGCCCACAAATTCAGCATGGCTACTAGCTGCAAACAGACAGCTAACGGACATATTTATTTATTTATTTATTTATTTATTTATTTAAACGCTCTTATAGGCCGCCCAATCCCGTGGGACTCAGGGCGGCGTACAACATGAATAAGGAGCGTACATTTAAAAACAGTCGTCATTAATTTAAATTAAAAATATAATTAAAAAGAAGACATTATAAACACAACATTCAGGGGGAATCTGATTGTCCTATTCACCCCATCTGCCGGAAGAGCCATGTTTTTAAGGCTTTACGGAAGGCCAGTAGGGTGGGGATGGTCCGGATCTCTGGTGGCAGTTGGTTCCAGAGGGACGGGGCTCCCACAGAGAAGGCCCTCCCCCGTGGTCCCGCCAACCGACATTGTTTGGCCGACGGGACCCGGAGGAGGCCCTCTCTGTGGGACCTAACCGGTCTTAGGGAGGTATGTGGTAGGATGCGGTCCCGCAGGTAGCCTGGCCCTGAGCCATGTAGGGCTTTAAAGGTAGCGACCAACACCTTAAATTGCACCCGGAGACTGACTGGTAGCCAATGCAGCTGGCGAAGGATAGGTGTTACGTGGGTGTATCTCGGTACACCCACTACTGCACGCGCAGCTGCATTCTGTACCAGCTGGAGTCTCCGGATGCTCTTTGAGGGTAGCCCCATGTAGAGCGCGTTACAGTAGTCTAGCCGTGAGGTGACAAGGGCATGAGTGACTGTGAGCAAGGCCTCCCTCTCCAAGTAAGGTCGCAATTGGTGCACAAGACGGATTTGTGCAAAGGTCCCCCTAGCCACAGCTGAAAGGTGTTGCTCCAATTTTAGCTGTGGATCTAGGAGGACACCCAAATTGCGAACCTGTTCTGAGGGAGTCAATTTTTCTCCCCCGAGAACCAAGGAGGGACAGTCGACATAGTCCTACATATGGGGTAGACAGTCTACATATGGGTAGAAGAAAATATTTGTAACTCAGAGTTGAACTGTGGGGGCCTCGGGGTTCTTTGACCTTGGTTGTTTTCTTGCAGACATTTCATGACCCAATTAGGTAACATGTTCACTGCTAGGAAAAAAATAAGCTCAGAGATGACCAAGGACCCCAAAACTGACATATATTTGTCAGGCTTTCATCTCAATTCCTCTATTGGAAGGACAATCGTCCCACAGAGCAGGAAGACTAAGTCGGGTGAAAAAAATGAGAACAGAGGAAAGAATACAAGAAAGGAAAGGAGGAAACAGCCTGAAGAAAGGGAAAATTGTGACAAAGAACAAAACAGAAAAAATGATGCAAATATCAATGCTGCTAGGAAGGTGTTGCCATCGGGTATACTTCAGTTTTGTTACATGGATGTAATGGAATGCTAACAGACCTTGGAAATATAGAGGGGTCAACAAGATAGTTGAGGGAGGAACCAGGGTGGTTACAGAAGGCTTTTTTGAGTCCAACAGAAAGGGGAAGCATTAAAAAGAGTCTCCCATTATCAGAGGTCACTGAATAACAGAGTAGAATAACAGAATAACAGAGCTGGAAGAGGCCTTGAAGGTTTCCTAGTCCAAGATCTCTCAAGCAGGAGACCTTACATCATATCAAACAAATGGTTGTCCAATCTCTTCTTCAAAATCTCCAGTGTTAGAGCACCCATAACTTCTGGAGGCAAGTTGTTCCACTGATTTAATTGTTCTCCCTGTCAGAAAATTTCTCCTTAGTTCTAGGTTGGATATCTCCTTGATTAGTTTCCATCCATCCATTCTTGTCTTGCCTTCTAGTGCTTTGGAGAATAGGCTGACCCGCTCTTCTTCGGGGCTAACCCATTAAATATTGGAAGACTGCTATCATATCATCCCTAGTCCTTTTTTTCACTAGACTAGACATATCCAATTCCTTTCTTGATATGTTTTGAACCACCAGCCCCCTAATCATCTTTGTTGCTCTTATGCTAGGTATAGGTTCCGTGGGTGAATTACTTTGGTAGGCTTTGATAGGTACACACAGGCACAGACACACTTTTGAGTCAGTCTTCACAGACACACAAGCTTTTGAGTCAGTTTTGACTTTTGATAACTGCCTGGAGTAGTCTCTCTTTTTTTCCCCTTGGCAAAATTTTGGAAGCGGTTTGCCAATGTTTTCTTTCTAGGGCCGACAGAGAAGGGCTGGCTTTGTGCCTAAGGTGTGGGCACCTTTGTGACTAGATGATGGGCAGCAGAGCCTCCTATTCCAGAAATGGGTGTTATTTGGTACAGGGGCGGGTTCCTAATTTTTTTTACTACCACTCTGTGGGCGTGGCTTATTTTGTGGGTGTGGCTTGCCAGCCATGTGACCGGGTGGGCGTGGCTTCTCGGACTGCTGAAAGGAGGGGAATGGAGATAGCTCCTGCCGCCCATTCTTTCAGCATCTCACATGCTCCCTCAGCCATCCTCCCCTGCTTAGACTCACTGTGGGGTAGGAAGGCAGCGCATGAGCAGTGCCGGAAACTCGGCTTCTGGGCATGCGCAGAAGAATTTTTTAAAAAAATCAATAATGTTTTTTTCAAAAAAATGGTGGCGCCCAGGCACCGGCAACCGACTGCACCGGTACTGTGACGTCACCAGTGGGCCGCTACCGGTGCTATAGAGTGGACCGCACTGGTAGGAACACACCACTGATTTGGTACCACAAAACATAACCATGCATAAGACTTTCTGGCACAGTCTTCACCTCCTCTTCAAATACGCCTCAAAGATGGCATACATTTTTTTTCAGTGGTGGGAAGGCTTCCACAAGCAAATGGTTTGGCTTTCAAAAATCTATACATGACAGCGTCCTCTCGCATATTGTGTGCAGGCGTTCAGAGATGCCTATAGGCACAGAGACCCCAAAACAGGCTAGAAATCCCCAGGAACGGAAGCCATTTTGTAGAGTTGTAACCATGGAAAGCTTTCACCGGAGCAATCAACTGAGCCCCTCGCTTTGGGCCTAAAAGGATAAATGTCTGTTAGTAACATTTAACCTCCTTCCTGTGACCCCCTGTGAAATGAAACTTCCTGAATTGACTGAGCTCTATGCATTGCCAATTTTCTAAGGACATTACAGACTGGGAGAGAGGTTTCTCAGGCAGAGATAAATTGGTCTTGAAAGACCTGCCCAGGATATGTGGTTTTTTCCCCCCCTCTCTCCATAACACACTGCGTTCTCTCACCAGGGCAGATAATAACCTCCTTTGACAAATCTGTGCAAAGGGGAAAAAAAGAAGAAGAGAATAAAAAGAGAGGTGTTGGTAGGTTTCCTAGTCTTCAGGAACGGCTGAAGGGAGTCCAGAGCTGACATTAAATGTTCTATACATCAAATGTAAAACTGAGATGGATCCTTTTTCATTAAGCAGCCGTCCCTTAACTAGCAATTTTCTAAGTTGAAAGCCGTTGCAGTATGTCATGCAATTTATAGATCCCGGTGCCTGCCATAAAATGTTTTATGATAGCTTCATTCCCGTGTTATTAGTGGCTGTCTGCTTCTGAGAGCACAGCCATTTGATAATAGTCTTAAAGCACCCCAAATTACTTACCTGCGAGCCACATTCCAAGATCGTGTTTGTTGACAGTTTGAATAAGTTTAGTGTCCTTGTGTTATACTTTGCCTTCAAAACAAACCGTTGGAATCCTCAATAGCTCCTTGGCAGCTGACAGAGGCCTATCATTGGGTTTAACCCTCCGGAGGGCTAGGTTATCTTGGGGAGTTAACCTTTTTTGCATTGTTAACTGGAGTGTTTTATGTACAGGCAACTGTTGTGATAACCCCAGTAACCAAAGCCATACATCACAGTAAGGAGATCTGGAGTGACAAATAACTCTGGATAAAATTTACAAGGCTTGAATGTATATTGTTCTTGGGTGTTCTTGAGGTTTTCGCCTTTTCCCATCTTTTTTTTCATAGGAATTACGGTTGTGTTTAGACTACAATTTTGTCTTCAAATGGAGATAAAGTGTTTATTTTATTTAATACCAAATGCTCCATTTTATAGTAGTAGAACGAGAAAATTGTATTCATAGATTAAGGCTGCATGTGTGTGAATAGCATCGTTAGTAAATTTATATCCTACTTTTGGATTTATCTTCCACATAGAAGCTGTAACTGATTCTGTGTGAAAAATGCACGTATAGAGTTGATTTAGATGCAACCTTCCTCACTTCAGAAACAGTGGGAAAATGTCATGTTTACATATCCTATTGTAACAGTAACAGAGTTAGAAGGGACCTTGGAGGTCATCTAGTCCAACCCCCTGCTCATGCAGGAGACCTATACTAGGGATTCGAACTGCCGAACTGCCGGCCTTTCTGATCGACAAGCTCAGTGTCTTAGCCACTGAGCCACTTTAGAAGATTATATTGATATAATATTGATCCTATGATCCCAGTGGTGAGATTCATTTTTTTACTACCAGTTCTGTGGGCGTGGCTTGGTGGGCGTGGCTTGGTGGGCATGGCAGGGAAAGGATACTGCAAAATCCCCATTCCCTCCCGATCAACTGGGACTCGGGAGGCAGAGAATAGATGGGGGCGGGGCCAGTCAGAGATGGTATTTACCGGTTCTCCGAACTACTCATGCCGGCTGGCGGGCCCTAGGGGGAGAGCCTTCTCTGTGGCCGGCCCCGTGCTCTGGAACCAACTACCCCCAGAGACCCGGACCATCCCCACTCTGCTGGCCTTCCGAAAAGCCGTTAAAACATGGCTTTTCCTGCAGGTGGGGGGGGATAGCTTAATCCACCCGAGATCACCCCCCAAGTATGTATGATGTTGAATGGATGTTGTTGTTTTAATACTGTTTTTAAAAATTTGTACTCGTTTTTTTTAATTATATGTATTTTGATTATTCTTGTATTTTTCCCTGTTGTACGCCGCCCTGAGTCCTTCGGGAGTTGGGCGGCATATAAGAATAACAAAATAAATAAATAAATAAATACTCAAAATTTCCACTACCGGTTCTCCAGAACTGGTCAGAACCTGCTGAATCCCACCTCTGCTATTGACCATTTCTCCAACCTTCTCCTATATTGACTTAAGCATGGAGCTTGTGGTTTGATCCTGGTTAGTCCTTTATCCATACATAGTTCATGTGAGAAGGGTGAAATGAGGGATAAATTGTTGTTGTTGCTGTTGTTTTCATTCCCTGCTCCATAAATCAAAATGGATGTGTTAGTGATGCATTTACAGCAGTCCTGAGCATTACAGCATTCATTTGTTCTTTGTTGTTACTTTGCTTTTCTCCAACTTCTAATCTGCCTTTTTTCCTCTTCCTATTTTCTTCATTTCTCTTTCCTTTCTCTCTTTCTCTTTTCAATCTCTCTCTTCCAAGAATAGTTGCAGGAATTGGGTAGGGCCAGTCTAGGGAAAAGAAAGACTAGGACGGACATGATAGCAGTACTCCAGTATTTGAGGGGCTGCCACAAAGAAGAGGGAGTCAACCAATTCTCCAAAGCTCCAGAAGGCAAGACAAGAAACAATGGATGGAAACTATTCAAGGACAGAAGCAACCTGGCATTAAGGAGAAACTTCCTAACAGTGGGGGCAATTAATCAGTGGGATAGCTTGCCTTCAGAAGTCGTGGCTGCTTCATCCCTGGAGGTTTTTAAGAAAAGTCTGGGCAGCCACCTGTCTGTAATGGTATAGGGCAGTGTTGGTGAAACTTTTCGGCACGGAGTGCCGAAACGCGAGTGCGCGCGCATGGGGGAGCACCGGAAACCGGAAGAGCAGTTCCCCGGCACGCATGTGTGCACCGGGAAGCTGAGCTTCCGTTTTCCGGCTTACACATGTGCATGTGCACCAGTCACCTGGTCTTCCGCTTTCTGATGCGCATGTGCATGCAAAGACCAGCTGGCCAGCATGCATGTGTGCACCAGAACCCGGAAGAGGAATGGGCAACGGCTGGCGTGCCCAGAGAGATGGCTCTGCTTACCACTTCCAGCACGTGTGCCATATGTTTGCGATCATGGGTATAGGGCAGTGATGGCGAACCTACGGCACGGGTGCCACAGGTGGCACGCAGAGCCATATCTTCCGGCACGCAAGCCGTTGCCCTAGCTCAGCTCCAGTGCGCATGTGCGTGCCCACCAGCTGATTTTTGGCTCGCGTGGAGGCCCTGGGAGAGCGATTTCGGCCTCCGGAGGGCCTCCGGGGCGGCGGGGGGGAGCGTTTTCACCCTCCCCAAGTTCCAAGAAAGCCTCTGGAGCCTGTGGAGGGCAAAAAACGGGCCTACTGGTCCCACTGGAAGTCAGGAAATGGGGGTGTGGGGGGTCACGCACGCATGCGCAGGGGGGTGGGGCAAGTGGGGGGCTTTGAATTATGGGTGTGGGTACGCACACACATGCGATAGCGCATGCGAGCACTATTTTGGCACCCCAGGAAAAAAAGGTTCACCATCACTGGTATAGGGTCTCCTGCTTGAGCAGGGGGTTGGACTAGAAGACCTCTGAGTTCCAGCTCTATTCTGATTGATTGATTGATTGATTGATTGATTGAAAGCTTTTGCACTGGGTCTTCCACCCCTTCTGAATCCCTGGGAAATGTACCTGAAATTAATTTGGGCTTTTTGATGACTTTCTGATTTGGAGTGGTCGGTGTCAGAGGTGGGTTCCTACCGGTGCGGTCCAGTGTGCAGCTCCGGTAGGGACC
Organism: Diadophis punctatus similis; assembly: GCA_023053685.1. NCBI lineage: Eukaryota > Metazoa > Chordata > Lepidosauria > Squamata > Dipsadidae > Diadophis > Diadophis punctatus. The sequence continues at coordinate 17,812,648 of JALIGW010000017.1, forward strand.
CGCTGATTGCCCAATTTGCACATGACGGCTCCGGTGCCATCTTCACTGGTCTGGTGCACACCACCATTTTTTCTGGAATTTTTGGGCAATTTTTTGCTTCTGCGCATGTGCAAAAGCAAAATCTCGCAAGGGGACGCGCACGCGGAATTTCGGCGAGATTTTGCTTCTGCACATGTGTGAAAGCAAAAAACTGCCAAAATCGCGCGTGCGCATCCCCTCGCAAGATTTCTGTGAGATTTTGCTTCCGCGCATGCGCAAGAAGCAAAATTGCGTGAGGGCGTGCGCGTGCGTAGCGAGCGCGCACACACAACATGGCAGCGCACCGGTAGCGAGGTAAGTGCAACCCGCCCCTGGTCGGTGTGATACCACTCCATGTTGTCTTGATCCAGAGGGGGCTGCCCAATGAATCTAAGAGGAAAGATTGGGTCCCTGATCCTTTCTCCCGGGCAGAGGGGATTCAAGTGCCAAGGAAGGATTAGAAAGGAAAAGCAGTTGCAGATGTCAGTCGCTTCTCTGTTCCTCAAAATGACATCATGATACAGGAGGCATCGGCACCGATGACAAGGCGGCTTTTAATGTCTGCTGCTAATTGCCTTTCATACTTCATTGTCCTCTCTTGTGTAACATCTGCCTTGCCAAGATTACTGGGAAAGCTTTCCTGTCCATCATCCATTTGCCATTCAATGCCTCACTCCTGTTTCCCTGGGATGTGAGAACTGCTTGTTCTCTTTGTTTGAGGAACAGAATTTTAGACATTCTCAACCATGGAAAGCCTTTCTGACTTAATAGTTCTGCTGCAAAGAGACATCTTCTTTGACGGAGCCACAGAAGGTTAAAATGTAAGTCTTTGGGCCCAAAGTTGGCGAAGAGACGACACGAGGCTGCCGGAATCTGTCAGGGGTTTCGTGGCGGCCCTGTTTCTCGAGGCCATCTTTCACGATGTCATTCAGCCTTTGCTGATTAGGTAATCCTGGATGTTTTCTGCACCTGGATATTAATCTTTTTTCACCTTCTATTGATGTGGGTGTTTGTAGTCCTCCCAAGCTTTGCTCTTGACATCTTGTTTCCTTCTGTTCGTGGATTTGAAAGAAGCCCTTGTACTCTGGGTCCTTTTCGCCAGTGACACAAGAGGAGGTATTGTCTTCCCCTGAAAGATAAGGAACATCAGAGGCCCACAGCAGCTGAAAGGCCATTTGGGGAAGTTAAGAGACGTGTGAGAGCATATTTCAATATCCCAAGATATCAAACAATGCTGAACAATTGTCTGTCTCAGGGCACGTTACACTTGAAAAAGAGGCCTCCCTCCCCCCTTTTTTTTACGGGACTGTTATTCCACCATGGAAGTGACATGGCTGAATGTTGTGATCAGGTTGCTAATGGATTTTAGCATAGGTCAGGGAGCATATAGTATTTCATGATGACTTTTTACAATCGCCCCATCTCAGACAAAGTACGACTGATTGTCCTTTTTTGTTTGGTCTGCTTGTCAAAAGACTAAATAATTAATTAAAAGGGTGACCACTCTTGCTTCCCCAACTTGGAAGGCACCCAATAATGTGTTTAGACAGGCTTTAAAAAAAAAGAAAAAGACTTCTTAGTAGTTTTCTTGAGAAAAGTTGAGTGTTCCATTACTGCCTAGTTCCTACTCTTATTTATTGAGTTCAGACATATAAAAATGAACCTATGAAACGATCACCCTTTATATTCCAGCCCCTGGATATGTGAGGCAGCCAGTTCTATATTGCCTGTGAATCAGGCTGATTTCTGGAATGATGGTCCATATAAATTTGGCGTTTGTGAGGAACATTATCAATCACCTTTCGGTTTCCTGCCAGGAATGACTCTGGCATTTCCTCTCCTAGTCTCCAGTAAGTCTGTTTCATATCTCAATGCCTGGCTGTAAATAGCCACTACTTGAGATGAGTTGATATCATCACCTTTCAGGACCGAGGGTTTTTTTTTTTAACGTTGATTTATGCCAGAGCGTGGCATCTTCCGTCCGCTTTTTTGTGAATAAAACAACATGTATGGGTCAATGCCTTGAGCTTCCAGTTCTTAAGGGAAACTTTAGAGGAAACTGAAGAAGGATCTAAAAAGCAAATATCAACCAAGTGTGTTCCTCAGACAATTTGCACTTCTCCGGTAGTGCAAATCTTAAATCATCGAGAAGTATCACCAATCTTATTAAAACGTTTTCTCTTGGCTCAAATGTTTTATTTAAGCTTTCATTTCTAACAGAATAATAGAGTAGGAAGGGACCTTGTAGGTCTTCTAGTCCAACCCTCTGGAGAAGCAGAAGATCTTATACCATTTCAGACAAATGATTGTCCAGTCTCCTTTTTAAAAGCCTCCAGGGATGGAGCACCCACAACTTCTGGAGGCAAGTCGTTCCACTGATTCATTGTTCCCCCTGTCAGGAAATTTCTCCTTAGTTCTAGGTTGGTTCTCTCCTTGATTAGTTTCCATCCATCGCTTATGGTCCTGCTCCCTGGTGCTTTGGAGAATAGATTGACCACCCCCTTCTTTGTGGCATCCCCTCGAATATTGGAACGCTGCTATCATGTCACTCTTATGCATTCGACAAAACTTGCTTCTCTGGTAATGTTACCTAGTTTGGGTAATGAAACATCTGCAAGAAAACAACCAAGCTCAGAGAGCACCAAAGATCCCTTAATCAGTTTAATTTTTTTTTGGCTCTTAAGGTTCTGCCCAGGGGTGGGTTCTGACTTACCTCGCTGCCGGTTCACTTCCTCCCATGCCATGTGGGTGCATGCATGTTGTGCGCCACGCGGGCACGCCATGCAGGCGCATGCACGTGCAGTGCGAAAAACAGCTTTTGTGCATGTGCAGAAGCAAAAAACAAGATGGCGGCACCTACGGCGCCACCAAGAGAGCCGGTTTGGGGGCGTGTCCAGCTGGCCATCGCTGCCGGTTCGGCAAGCAGAGGGAAATTTCCGCTATCGGTTCTAAAGAACTGGTCCGAACTGGCAGAACCCACCTCTGGTTCTGCCATAGCTTTATTTTTGGGAGAAAATAAGGCAAATGTATTAGGCGAGCATGAACTTGTGAGTGTTCCGGTGTTGAGCTGCGACTGTCTTTTCAACAGTGGTGCATGTTGCTCTCATCCAGTAGCAGCAGGTATGGGTCTGGTTTTTGCGACTCTAAAGTAGGCTGGAAAAAGACTACAAAAAATCAGGACGGTGGCAAACTTAAGCCAAATCACAACACCTGGTCCAGTCAGATCACCGAAAACTGCAGTACACAAAATGACCAGTGTGTTTTCTTCTGCTTTGGGAAATTATTCTGACGTTGAAATGTTTTGCACACTCCAAAGAGATGCTAGGGAAAAGGTTATCTGGCATAGGACGTCCCCGAAGAAACTTAGCTGAGGTTAATTTTGGGATAATTTGAGAGTCTGTTATAAATGGTTTTTTAAAAACTTCCTACCTATAAGAGGTGGTATTCTGCCGGTTCAGACCGGTTCGGGCCTGCCCACCTGCCAGGACATAATGCTGTTTTATTTAGCCACATTTTTGAGGCTGGGCGCATGCGCAGAAGGCGTATGTAATATGTCCGCACAGGGTGAGGACACAATAACTGAGGTGAGACAAATCAAGAGCCAAAACAAGCCTTTATTAAGGCTAACAGAGCAACAGCTAAAAGCAACCAGCAACAACTCAGTAGAAATCAACCCGTGCCTCAGCCGTGTCTGACAGCTCTTTTATAGCCGGCTGTCAGACGTGCCAGCCAATAGGAAGCCTTTAAACTCCCGCTTCCAACAGTGCCCACTCTGGCCAATCAGGAACAGTCCTGAGGTAAACCGGTGTCCTGAGGGGACGCAATACCGTGTGTGAGTAAAACGCATGCGTGGGAGGCTGTGCGCATGTATGGAGGCAGTGCATGTGAGCAAAGCTCACATTTGTGAACTGGTAAGGAAAGTAAGTGAATACCACCCCCGCTGCCCATCCTCCACTCTCAAGATTCCTTGGGTTGTTTAACATTTGGTTGTTTTGTTGCTGTGGATATTTTTTTAAAAAAATTGATTTTTCCCTCAGCTGCTCAAGTGATTTTATGTTTTGACTGATACCCAAGATTGTCTCAAGAGTGTTATTGACTGGCAAAGGAATGGACAAGCTTAGGAAATTTGAAAGAAAGAAAAAAGACTAGTTGAAAAAAAAGGAATAATGAAATGCTGGCAGTTACCCTGCTGCTGAAAGAAAACACAACAAATAATGAGTGCAGTCATTTAAACACAAATCAAGAGTAATAAAGTATCTCGGTCCAAGTTAGCCCACACAAGTTTTTATCTCTGCTGCATGCAAGGTTACACTCAGAAATGGTTTGCTGCTGTGCCCTTAGCATCTTTGGAAGAAAATATAGTCATCACCCTAATTCCAAAGTTATTTGTTCATGCAAACCTGAAGAAATTGAGTCTTGTTATAAAGCCCTAAGGCCGTGATGGCAAACCTATGGCACACGTGCCCAAAGTGGCATGCAAAGCCATGTCGCCCAGCACGCACGGCCTTCCTTATTTGTCTTTTGGGTTTCTGGCGTGATGATCAGCTGTCCTTTGCGTGCATGACAATGCCAAAAACCGGTGCGCACATGCGCGCCGGCCAGCTGATTGTCAGGTGCGCATGCGTGCCGGAACCCAGAAGTTTGGCTTTTCCGAAGCACGGCCCCAACATGCGATATTTCCATGCGAAAAGGTTCACCATCACTGCCTTAGTTTTGAGATGTTATAATTTTGTGATGTTATACTTGGCACATTTTTTTTTCTTTTCTTTTTGGTTAAAATCCAGGATAGGACTCAGGAAATTGATATGCCCTTTCTTCAGTTGGTGTACGGGTTTATGAATACTGTAGTTATATTTTGTTTTAGTGCCACCTTAATATAACAAACATGTGCAGCATTTTAATAGGATTACCGAGTAATTAACTTAACGAGAAAAAGGTACACAGGTAGTTCTCAACTTAAACCACTGGGATCAGAATTTCCTAAGCAAGGTGGGCTAAGCGAGTCACCTGATTTTACGACCTTTTTGCCATGGTTGTTAAGCGACTCACTGCATCCCGTCACAAATCCGGCTTTCCCCATTGACTTTCCTTCTCAGAAGACAGTTGGGAAGATTGCAAATGGGGATGACAAGACCTCAGGATGCTACAACCCAGTAATGGGTTTCACTTACCTTTGCTACCAGTTCGGAGATGTGCGTGCACTTCTGCGCATGCGCAGAGCACCCGTGATGATGTCCGGGCGGATGGGCGGAGCCTCCCACAGCCGCCGTTACCAGAATGCCTGAACCGGGGCGAACCGGTAGAAACCCACCACTGCTGCAACCACAGTCAATATATGCTAGTTGTCAATCATCTGAATTTTGATCCCCTGACCGTGAGGATGCCGCAACTGGTCTAAGTCAGAAGACTAGCCATAAGTCACTTTTTTGTCCAGTGCCGTTGTAGCTTCGAACAGTTGCTAAACAAAGCCGAGGACTGCCTGGACATTAAACATGTCAGTCACACATACAAGCAGCCACATTGGTCTCTGGCTCTGCTCAGGGTCAACAGCCAATGCAATTTAGGAATCGGTCACAAGATGTCCCTGTAGTTTTGTCAGGTGAAAGTCTGGAAAGAGTGCAGAGAAGAGCAACAAGAATGATAGGGGGCTGGAGGCTAAAACATACAAAGAGAACGGTTGCAGGAATTGGGTACACCTAGTCTAATGAAAAGAAGGACTATGGGGTGACATGATAGCAGTGTTTCAGTATTTACAGGGCTGTCCCAAAGAAGAGGGGGTCAACCTATTCTCCAAAGCAGCAGAAGGCAGGACAAGAAGCAATGGATGGAAACTAGTCAAGGAGAGAAGCAACCTAGAACTAAGGAGAAACTTCCTGACAGGGAGAACAAGTAATCAGTGGAACGGCTTGCCTCCAGAAGTTGTGGGTGCTTCATCACTGGAGGTTTTTAAGAAGAGATGGGATAACCGTTTGACATGACGTAAGGTCTCCTGCTTGGGAGACCTTGGACTAGATGATCTTCAAGGTCCTTTGTCCCAAAGGTGCTTTTTCAAGAGGCAACTGGACTTTCTGGTTTTTCTTTCAAGACGTTTCGCTTCTCATCCAAGAAGCTTCCCCAACATTCCCCACCATCCAGTCAGAGCTGAAGAAGCATCTTGGATGAGAAGTGAAATGTCTTCAAAGAAAAACCAGAAAGTCCAGTTGCCTCTTGAAAAAGCACCTTTGGGACAACCATGACCTGCATGACTGAGAATGTCCATAGACATTCAAGGTTCTTTCCAACTCTGTTATTCTGCTATTCTACTCTGTTATTCAGTGACCTCGAATAATGGGAGACTCCTTTTAATGCTTAACCTTTCTGTTGGACTCGAGAAAGCCTTCTGTAACCACCCTGGTTCCTCCCTCAACTATCTTGTTGACCCCTCTATGTTTCCAAGGTCTGTTAGCATCCCATTGCATCCATGTGACAAACCAAAGTTTACCTGAAGGCAACACGTTCCCAGCAGCATTGATGTTTGCATCATTTTTCTGTTTTGTTCTTTGCAACAATTTTCCCTTTCTTCAGGCTGTTTCCCAAGGAGAAGGCGAAACTTCCTGAAAGGGAGAACAATTAACCATGGGAACGACTTGCCTCCAGAAGTTGTGGGTGCTCCATCACTGGAGGCTTTCAAGAAGAGACTGGGCAACCATTTGCCTGAAACAGTATACGGTCTCCTGCTGGAGCAGGTGGTTGGACTAGAAGGCCTCCAAGGTCTCTTCCAATTCTCTTAGTCTATGAAGTCAAAGGGAGCCTGAGGGGTTAACACCTATTTTGCATGACTTTATAATGAACATTGTTGTGAGCCTACATTTCTAGTGGCTGTTTCTTTTTAGCTGTTAATTCTGGAAGCAGTGGTGGGATTCAGCCAGTTCGGGCGAACCGGTAGTGGCGATGTGCGGATGGACCTGCGGGTGGGCCTGCCCACCCGTAAGGACGCAATCCCATCCTATACAGTATAACCGTGTTTTTGATGCTGCACACATGTGTGGATGGTGCGCGGGAGCGAATTGCCGTGTTGTTTGACATCGCATGCATGTGCAGACGCCGCGTGAGAGCAAATTGCTGTGTTTTGTGATGCTGCACGCATGCGCGGATGGTTCGCGCGCTCACATTTCCGGTGCTGGGCGAACTGGTTGTTACAGTATGTGAAGCCCACCTCTGTCTGAAACTAACTCTCCATAAATTACACAGATTAAGAACATAGCATAAAAGTGTACTGAGTGCCCTGTTGGATTGGTTCCCTGACCCATCTAGTTCAACAGTCTGTTCTCACACTTGAACTGCACAAACGCCCACTATTCTCCCAGCAGATGGCCTTCAGAGACAATCCGACTGTCATCAAAGCTAATAGCCCTTGATCCCTAGGACCCACACTACATATCAGACATTAACACAATTGAGAATGTCCAGAGATACTTCACAAGAAGAGTATTACATTCCTCTGTTCACAACAGAATTCCTTATGAAACCAGACTTGAAATTTTGGGACTTGAAAATTTAGAACTACGCCGCCTTCGATCTGACCTAAGTGTAGCTCACAAAATTATCTGCCACAACATCCTACCTGTTAACGACTACTTCAGCTTCAACCGCAATAATACACGAGCTCACAATAGATACAAACTTAATGTAAACCGCTCCAAACTTGATTGCAAAAAATTCGACTTCAACAACAGAGTTGTCAACGCCTGGAACACTTTACCTGACTCAGTAGTTTCTTCCCCTAACCCCAAAAACTTCAACCTCAGATTATCTACCATCGACCTCACCCCATTCCTAAGAGGTCGGTAAGGGGCGTGCATAAGCGCACAATCGTGCCTACCGTTCCTGTCCTAATGTACCCATATATTCATACCTCTTTTACACTTATTCATGCTTGTACTATTACATATATATTCAATCATGTTTTACTGTTTATACTTTGCTTATAATCATATATGCTTGACAAATAAACAAATACAAATACAAATACCTTCGCAAATTGGTCCAACACTTTCTTGAAACCGGCCATGTCGGTAGCGAGCCCCACATCTCAGGACAGACATCCTCCTTGTCTTGTATGATCTGTTCTGGTGCGTTCTTGTTTGTAAGGTGCGTGCCTTTCTTCGCATTCACATTTCCTTTTTTTTCTAAATGAAGTGAAACTCTTTTTGCTAATTGTGTTTGCTCAGAAATGGCTTGACTTTCAACTCATCCCCACTGAAGAGAGGCCTGCTTTTCAAATTGAAGTCCCTGTCTCTTCAGTTCTTACCCACTCTAGCTAAATATTCTCAGTGCACTGGCCATCATGACGCCTCAACCTGCATAGTGGTAGAACAACCATGCAATCATCCACATTGTTGAAGAGTTTCTGTGCATAAAATGGTGCATGGATCAGGATTATTCATGCAGGAGAAGACTTTTGTACAGGCAGGAAACTGGTTGCATGTTTGCAAAGACTCGACCTATAGGAAGTTTTGAATATTATATATCATATACAGATTGTGAAAAATGTGGCAAGAAAGAATAAGATTGTTTATTCCATGAATTGCTGTTTATCGAAGTGGAAAGAAAGAAAGAAAAAGAAAGAAAGAAAGAAAGAAAGAAAGAAGGGAGGGAGAGAGGGAGGGAGGGAGGGAGGGAGGAAGGAAGGAAGGAAGGAAGGAAGGAAGGAAGGAAGGAAGGAAGGAAAGTGGAAGGAAGGAAGGAAGGAAGGAAAGAAGGAAGGAAGGAAAGAAAGAAGGAAGGAAAGAAAGAAGGAAAGAAAGAAAGAAAGAAAGAAAGAAAGAAAGAAAGAAAGAAGGGAGGGAGAGAGGGAGGGAGGGAGGGAGGGAGGGAGGAAGGAAGGAAGGAAGGAAGGAAGGAAGGAAGGAAGGAAAGTGGAAGGAAGGAAGGAAGGAAAGAAGGAAGGAAGGAAAGAAAGAAGGAAGGAAAGAAAGAAGGAAAGAAGGAAAGAAAGAAAGAAAGAAAGAAAGAAAGGAAAGAAAGAGGGAGGGAGGAAGGAAGGAAAGAAAGGGAGGAAGGAAGGAAGGAAAAGAAAGAAAGAGAAAGAAAGAAAGAAAGAAAGAAAGAAAGAAAGAAAGAAAGAAAGAAAGAAAGAAAGAAAGAGAAAGGGAGGGAGGGAGGGAGGAAGAAAGGAAAAGAAAGAAAAAGAAAGAAAGAAAAAGAAAGAGGAAGGAAGGAAGGAAGGAAGGAAAAGAAAGGAAGGAAGGAAGGAAGGAAGGAAGGATATTAAAATAGAGATCCTTCCTAAAATACGCTCATCTTAAATGCGTTAACTGGGAAAATGGCATTTTAAGTTGAAAGAATTTTCTAACCTCTGAAACCTATATTTCTTTGTTTTATTAGGCATTTTGTCCTGCATAAATTAACCAACCTGAAGTTCCTGGATTCTCGAAAAGTCAGCAGCAAGGAACGGGAAGAGGCGATTGTGAGGGGAGCCTTTATGAAAGTGGTGAAGCCCCTGGATAAGGTAAGCAACTCAAAATGGCATTCATGTGAATCGTGGTTGGGTTTTTTGTGGAACGAACAGCCGGCTGGAGACAACTCGGTTTCAACTTTTTTGCCTAGCTTTGTTCCTCAGCTGAAAATAAAGCTAGATGGCAAGAACGAATGTCAACATTTTATTCAACTGGCTAAAATTAGCATTCTCTTTTTCAACTGCTTTGTTCTTTTGATTATGTTGCGCGTGGCCATTTAAGGAATCGGTGACCGTCAGCAAGAATTTGCGGTGTCCGTGGGGAAAAAAAATCAATTTGTTACATACATTTATTACATTTACTTTGTACTGAAATTAACGTTCACCTTGTATGCGTTGACTTTATAACGTTTATCACCTTGTTTTGATCACCTTTAATCCACCAAGTCCTGTTAATTTTACAAGTTAGTTCTCACTTTCCAAGCGTCGGAAATGTCATCGGTATCGCTTGAAAAATAATTTGCTGGGTGAAATCCAGAAACTAGCAAATATTATTTTCTCAGGTTTAGTTTTCTTTGGTTTATTTTTTATTTTTTATTTTATTTTTCTGCCATGCTGATTTGTGTTACCGCTTAACCTGCTTTTGAGAATTTGGGAAAACTTTGAGACCAGGGCAGGATGAGGTCTTTGCTGGAGGGAGAACTGGCAAAAATTCTTCTTTTGCTCATTTGCTCATTCTTGGATTTAGTTGTGTGTGTGTGTGTATGTGTGTGTACCAACACACACACTATTTCTTTAATGATTTCAACTTCTGTACACTGTGGAAAAATACGCCTATGGCTTGTACAGGTAGACCAGGGGTGGGTTCTACTTACCTTCCCTACCGGTTCCCATTGCGACGGAAGTGCACATTTTGCGCGCCACCCAGGCCGCCCAATTACTACCGGTTCTATAGAACCGGTCCGAACCGGGAGGAACCCACCTCTGAGGTAGATCTCGACTTAACAATGGTTCCTTTAGTGATCATTGAAAGTGACAACGGAGCTGAAAAAAGTGACTTATGACCATTTTTCACACTTACGGCCATTGTAGCATCCTGATGGTCATGTGATCAAAATTCAGAACCTTGGCAATTGACTCGTATTTATGACTGTTGCAGTGTCCCAGGGTCACGTGATCCTCTTTTGCGACCTTCTGACAAGCAAAGTCTATGAGGAAGCCAGATTCACTTAATGGCCGTGTTCCTAACTTAACAAGTGTAGTGATTCACTTAACAACGGTGGCAAGGAAGGTGGCAACAGAGGACTACCTGTAAGAAGAGGCAAGAAGAAAATTAATCCTCATTTCTAATTAACATTTTAATAGTTCTTATTAGACAATTAGGCTCACACTTTACTAATGTCTTAAAATATTCTGACCCTCTCAATAAGTGAAATTGTTTGCTTTTAGCAAACGGCTTATTCGGTTCCTAAATCTTGCAACATGCAGATATTATAGCACTATCCATCTAATTTTTGGTAATGATAGCAAATTATAACTACTATATTTTTGTTACAGTGGCTATCAAGCCCCAATGTACTAATATCACCATGTTTTAAATCTGAATACTGTCTTTGAAAGTTTTCAACCCGGTTGACACATAAGCTCTTTTAAAGGGATCATAATCAAGGAAAAAAATGAGTTTACGCACAGTTTCTAATTTATAGCCTCTTCCTTCAATCCACTGTCAGAGAGAAGATTTTCAAAACTCACTGGGCAATCTGAAGTTTTGCGGCTTTTTCCAATCATTCCATTCCACGTTGCAAACAATATAATTTTTGAATTAGTTATCTGCTAAATCTTTCTCTAAAGCATGTATTTATTTCTCCAATCCTTTTAGCGCTCGGTTCCAGTTTAATGTTTTGGGCAGGCTTTTCTGAAATTGCTTGCTGTGGAATTGCTAGGTCTTAGCTAATATATTACCTTTTGTAAGCATTTTAGGTATCACGAGCAAATGCCTCTTTGTGTTCAGTAGAATTATTATAATTATGCTCTATTATATGTTGCCCATCTATTGGTTTATCCGAGAAAGTCTGGAGTTGGCTTGAATATATTAAAATGAATTTGTTGCATAAAATCTGTAGGTGCAAATCCTTTGTCCGTACCTCACAGATTACTCTGGAAGTTGTTGCTAGGATGACTGCAAGTACTCTAATGATTATCATTACCACGGTAGACAGTTTAAGGTTAAAGTTATGGGGGTTTGAGGATGTAACAACGGAGTCAGGTAGAGCATTCCAGGCATTGACCACTCTGTTGCTGAAGTCGTATTTTCTGCAATCAATTTTGGAGCGTTTACCTTGAGTTTGTATCGATGGCTTGCCCGTGTATTATTGTGGTTGAAGCTGAAGTAGTCGTTGACAGGTAGGACGTTGTAGCAGACAATTTTGTGTACTATGCTTAGGTCAGACCATAGGTGGCGTAGTTCAAGGTTGTCCAAGCCCAAAATTTCAAGCCTGGTGGCATAAGGTATTCTATTGTGAGCAGAGGAGTGGAGTACTCTTCTCGTGAAATACCTCTGTGCGTGCATAAGCGCACCAGTGTGCCTACCATCCCTGCCCTACTTTCCCCATTTATTTGTACTCATTTCCTGTGCTCATGTCCATGTTTATACTTATACCTGTTATCTCGTACATGTTTGACTACATAAATAAATAGATGGATAGATGGATAGATGGATAGATGGATAGATAGATAGATAGATAGATAGATAGATAGATAGATAGATAGATAGATAGATAGATAGATAGACAGACAGACAGACAGACAGACAGACAGACAGACAGACAGACAGACAGACAGACAGACAAACAAATAAATAATCTGGGCTCAGAAAAGGTTACAAAACATTTTGAAACCATCAACCATAACACAAACACACCGTCCTTAGAAAGAAGAACTCAAACTTCAAAGCAAGATTTAGTCTTTTAAAAGAAAAGCAATTTGCCCAGCTTCAAAAGACAATCTGATTCTAGAGTAGCTACTATCTTATAAATGCCCGAATTGACAGAATAGTCTTCAGTTGTCATCTAAAAGAAGATTTTCTCAAGAGAGAGGTCTGCAAAACTTTATTTTTATTTATTTATTTATTTATTTATTTATTTATTTATTTATTTATTTATTTATTTATTTATTTATTTATTTTGTCAAACACGTATTAGATAGTACATATGAGTATAAGCATGATTTGAATACATGAAATGAATAAAAATAAAAGGGTACATTAGGGATGGTAGGCATGCTGGTGTGCTTATGCACGCATATTCCTGGATTTGTACACTGTGAGACAAACTGACCGTGAGAATAAGCTCTCCAGGGTCTCTGTAAGCTGATCTTTGTGCATAATTTGGATATTATTTGAAGAAAGTGAGCTTTGAAATGCTAAGATGTCACTCATCTTAGATTGGGCAGGTCCTTCTCTACCAGTTGCAGCATCTGGACCATTTTTGAGGTTATGAGGCTACAACTATAAAAGAATTCATAGCAAAGTTGACTTTGGGAAGGTTTACAGCAGTGATGGCTAATCTTTTTGTTGCCATGTGCCAAAATAATGCAATGCGTGTGCGAGCCCCCCTGTTCCCCGTCTCCCTGAGCATGTGCATGTGACCCCCTGTGCTCCCCCACCCCCACACATGCACACGTGACCCCCTGTGCCCCATTTTTGGCCTAGTAGGCCTCCCTGCAGCCTCCTGGGAGCAAAAATGGGCCATGGGGGGCGCTGCACCCCCCTGCACCCCATTTTGGGCCTAGTAGGCCTCCCTGCACTTATAACCCATAATGCAATGCACGCATCACCCACCCACACATGCCTCGCCCACCCACACATGCGCGTGTGACCCCCTCACATGCACGTGCATCTCCCGCATGCGCCCCGCGCATGTGCGGCAGAGACCCGAAAATCAGCTGGCCGTTGGAGGCGCACGCACATGTGCAGTAGAGATGAGCTGGGGCAACAGCTTGCCTGCCCACAGAGAGGGCTCTGCGTGCCACCTGTTCGCTATCACGGGTCTACAGAAACCATTGCTCGCTGCAATAAATCATGCTTTGTAGAAATGTTTGATGCAACATCAGGTATGTTCAGATACATAAGATATCCGTATTTGTTTTGCTGCCGGTAGGATTTCAATACTATATCAGTGAAATCCATTTCTCCCTGACCACATTCTTATACCTTAATCGACTTCATTGTGGAACACGACTTTACGGTAAAAAAAAAAGGTTATTACTTTATGCTGGTCTATGACCCCAATAACAATTGACTGATTGGTTGGTTGGTTGGAGTTGTTTACCCAAGCTCCTCATTAGATTCATATTCATTTCAAATCTACGTATAGAAATGTACATATCTACATATAGAAATGTGGGCGTTGAGAGGAATTTGTGAGTTTTGGTACACAAATAATTATCAGAGGGAAAATGAAGTATTCTTGAAAACATTAATTGGCTTGACGCGGAACTGTGCTTTTTTTGAACTCCGCGCTGCCTTTAGTCTATTTTCACGACGTGTCTAAATTTAAGTCTAATTTTATGGCGCTACATTGGCATCCGAGAACATGTTCAGAAGGGGGGAAAAAGATCTTTAGAGAGCACCTTAGCCTCTCTAAAAGCAACATGGAGAATGAGACACAAGGCAGAATATTTTCCTCCAACTGGCTTATGTTTACTTATATGCAAAAGTAACGAGCAAAAACCCAACGTTTGAGGAAATGATAAATATTTAATTTTGCCTAAGTCCCTGCCTTCCTCGGATTTTTAAAAATTCCTTTTATTTTATTTTATGTTTTCTTAGCGGAATGCGGCTTGCTTTTCCTTTGCTTCATTTCATCTTTTGTGGCTTTGAGTCTGTTTATGATGGGACTGTCATAATGGGGAAGGTACGGCCCCGTTCATTAGAAAACAGCTTAACTTAGCAATGCCGGGCTTTCTCTTGCTGTGTGAAATGAGTTGAACTTCATTACCCAGCGATGTTTATATTTAGAAATGTCAAAATATTGAACATCTGTCTGGTGCTTGATTTAAAATAAAAATAAGACGAGAGCCTTGCTAGGCAAGGGGCATTGTGCCAGACAAGGGAGCTTCATTTAATGACCGTACCACAAGCTCATTTTTTTCTGACATAAGGGTTGATCAAAGTGGAAGAGGCCTGTCCGGTGTGAAGTATGTTGCTGTGTCTGACAGCTCTTCACATCAGAATGACAGCTCAAGAATACGACAGTCAAAGTTGCTTAATTATGTCTCGGCTTTGTAATTATTCATCTCTGTTCCTGCACTTGTCATTTCGCTGACATAATTATTTAGAGCTGTGCCCTTCTGCAAAAGCGTGTACAGGAGTACCAGCAGTGAGTAACAGGTGCAGAGGGGGAGAGAGAGTAGAAAGAGAGGTGGAGAGGGAGGGAGGGAGAGAGGGAAAGAGAGAGAGATGAAGGGAGGGAGGGAGAGAGAGTGGGGGGGAGAGAGAGAGGCAGAGAGGGAGAGAGGGGGGAGGGAGGGAGGAGAGAGAGGAGGAAGGAGGTGGAGAGAAAGAAGGAGGGAGGGAGGGAAAGAGGGAGGGAGGGAGAGAGAGAGGGAGGGAGGGAGGGAGGGAGAGAGGGAGAGAGAGGGGGGGAGGGAGGAGAGAGGAGGAAGGAGGGGGGAGAGAAGGAGGGATGGAGGGAAAGAGAGAGAGGGAGGGAGAGAGGGAGGGAGGGAGAGAGAAGGAGGGAGGGAGGGAGAGCGCACAAAACGTGCACTTCCATTGCGATGCGAGCCGGTGGGCAAGGTAAGCAGAACCCACCCCTAGGCTAGATCAGGGGTGTCAAACTGGTGGCACGCGGGCCGGTTGTGTCATGCGCAGGCCACACCCACCCCAGCGCCGTGAAGGCAAACAAACCGTTACGATACATCACCTGACATCAACGTGATGCAGCGAGTTTGATACCCATGGGCTAGGATAGGGCATAAACGTGAATACATTTAAGGGCCACACCGGGCTTTTTGCTGTAGCATGAAAGAAGTTGGCACCAGGATCTATTTTGTGAGGACATTCTATGACTTTGAAGAATTAACACGGGTCCCTTGAAGGAAGTCACTGCAAGTCCTAAAGAATCCACTTTGTCCCTTAATACCTCTCCAAACCATTCCAAAATCCAGAACCCAAACACATTGAATGTTTTGATCCCACTTATTCTAGAACCCTAAAGAGATACCGGCAGTCCAACTGTGGTAGCTACACCTTTTTAAAGAACTGTATGTTATTTGAGGATAAGAAGGAACTATGGAGGGGGAAAAATCTAGATAGTTAAGAGTGATGAGCAAGTTGAGTGATTTTGCCAGTACAGGTCTGAGTAGAGAAGATAGGAGCAAATTGAAAGCTCTGTTCAGCAAGATGGATAGTTATCTTGTCATCTGATAAACAGATCAAGGAAGAAAAGCTTGGGACTCCAAGGAGCTGGGTTTAGTCTTAGACATATTGAGTTTAAGACTATGATGAAGCATCTAAGTAGATATATCAGAGAAGCCCTTGGAGTTTTAGATTTGGGGAATACCTTGATCAAATGCCTGCAAAGAATATAAATCTTTCCATTACCCATCATTGTCAATTTGCCTTTTGAAAACCACCATTGGGACACCTAGATCGATGTTCAAATGAAACAATGGATGGAAACTAACCATTACCAAGGAGAGAAGCAACCTAGAACTAAGGAGAAATTTCCTAAAGGTGAGAGCAATTAACTAGTGGAATGGCTTGCCTTCAAAAGTTGTAGATGCTCCATCGCTAGAAGTTTTGAGGAAGAGATTGGACAACCATTTGTCTGAAATGTATAGAGTCTCCTGCTTAAGCAGGGGGTTGGACTAGAAGACCTCCAAGGTCCCTTCCAACTCTATTAGTCTCTGTTCTATATACTATGTTCATATTTGTGTCAGGGTTCCAAGTAGCATCCAAAACTAAATCAGAATCCAAGGCAAAGTATTCCTCAAAATTCCAATTTATTAGCAGAGCCATGTTGGCACATCTGGGAGAAACCCGAATCTGAAGTCCCCGGGGTTTCTCCACCCAGTTGAAAGTTCAAGCCCTTGTCCCCACACCCCCAAGTCCATCATGTTGACCAATCTTCAACTGCCATCCAGGCAAGAATCCACTCATCTCCTTCAGTGCAGGTGCAGGAGTGCGAAGACAAAGGACGACCTTGGCTATCTAGAAATAATTTGTTATGGCTACATACAGACAGCCCTCATGCAATTCCCCCTCCCAAATTCCCACAGCAAAGAATACATCTTAATATAGTATAAAGTGTGGCAGGCCAAAGACCCCAACTAAAATGGCTTCGGCCTGACAATTTGATTATCTATGTTATTTTCTTTTCTTGCAAGAGTTTCTAAGAGTTAAATCCTTTTGGAGAAGCTTGGCTGCATTTTATTTTCAGAGTTTATCCAGAGGAAGGAAAGATATGCACATTAAAGTATCATTGCTAATGAACTTTTAATAATCTTAAATAATTGTCCACTCAACAAAACAACAAAAGGGATCGGTTGTTGCAAAACAAACCAACATGGCATTCAGCAGAAGTAAATATGCTTGGGATGAGCATTTAGGCGCAAATGTATAGACAGTATTGATCGTGCCTGATGACCTTTGGTAAATCATTGATTATGGTCTCCTCCTGGACCAGCTGAAGTAATTGGCAGTGGGGGCACTGAATTACTATTCTCCTCCTCTTTCTCTGGTTGATTCCAGTCATGTTGACATGAAAAAGAGGTTGAACTTGCAGCTCTTCACCTGCAGAGTATCTCAGAGTCAGCCACCATCATCCCTCATGCCTAACAGCCTAATAAGAGCTGATACCATCACATCACACCATGATTTCTAGTAACAAGACAGGCTTTGATTCTCTATTTGTAGGATTTCAGTTAGTCACTGCTGGAGATTGGATGCCGGACTAGGTTCTCTAATCTATTAGTACAATATTAAAGATAGATAGATGATAGATAGATAGATAGATAGATAGATAGATAGATAGATAGATAGATAGATAGATAGATAGATAGATAGATAGATAGATAGATAGATAGATAGATAGATAGATAGATAGATAGATAGATAGATAGATGATTGATATAGAGAGATAGAGAGATGATATAGAGAGATTTAGCTATAGAAAGATATAGATATAGAGAGATACAGATACAGATACGGATGGCTGGCTGGCTGGCTGGCTGGCTGGCTGGCTGGATGGACGGACGGACGGACGGACGGACGGACGGACGGACAGACAGACAGACAGACAGACAGACAGACAGACAGACAGACAGACAGACAGACAGACAGACGATATAGATAGATATAGAGAGATACAGATACGGGTGGGTGGGTGGGTGGGTAGATAGGTAGATGATAGATGGATGGATGGATGGATGGATGGATGGATGGATGGATGGATGGATGGATGGATGGATAGATAGATAGATAGATAGATAGATAGATAGATAGATAGATAGATAGATAGATAGATAGATAGATAGATAGATAGATGTATTTAAACACAGACATGTACATACATATGTGTATACACATATGCCTGCATGAACAAGAAGCATTCTTCTAGTCAAGAAAGCAAAGAGGGATTTGAAAATATTTAGGGGTTTTAGGGTTTTAAAGATTGAATATGTTTTATGATAAAATCATTCCCTGTACAGATTGAAACCAAAGCAGGTTTTGTAAAATCAAACAATAAAGGGTTGCCTTTATTTTGTAGATATCATTGTTTAATTGGATATACAGTGGTTCACATTGCTTTCTATGGGCATAGAACTACAAAACCAGTGTCTTCCTTAGGATGATTTCCAATCTGATCCAGAAACGTCTGAACCGTCAGGAAGGAAAGACCAGGTCCACACATGAAGCTGGTTTATTGCTAAAAGCCTATACTATATATAACTAATGGTCACACCTGGTGGAGATAGATAAGGGCCAAGGAAGGTTGGACTTGTGACTACGTAGGGATTCTAGGCTGATTCCTCTTTTCCCTCTGACCCCAGATTCTACCTTTCCTTCTCCTTCAAACTTGTCTTTGGACAGCTTGCGCTACAATCATCATTTCCAGCTCTTCCATTTATTTCACAGTGAAAGGTCAACTCAAGTGGGTTCAAGAAAGGGACTGTCATCCTTTGCTCTGAATTCCTTGTTTTATTACTTTGAAATTTCTCTCATTCATCTGGGGCATATTTTATTTTTTACGTGTCAAACAGAAGGGTCCTTTCTAGACTGCAGCAAATCAATAATCTCGAGAACATTAAAAGAAAATACCCAGTTCTGAACCTTAAGACAAATATATACATTTTTCCAGCTCCTTATATCCTTCACTACTGATATACATCTTGAAAGTTTGGACTTCTAAGAATGAGCCCTCTGGCTTTTATCCGTGTCACTTAAATGAACTATCAGGAACATTTAAAGCCAAACTAATATGCAAAAGAAAAAAGGAGAACAGCTGGTATCCCTCTCAGATTATTATTATTTTTTGTAAAAAAATGTTTGGCCTTTCTAGTTATGGTTATCCGTTCTGCCAGCACACGGCTGGGATAATGGTGCTGATGAAAAAGTCAGCACAATTGTAGAGGATGCTGTCACCCGTGAAGGTGATCCTGGAGACCATCTGTATGTCTACTCACAAGTATCAGGAGTCAGAGGCACTCCAATGATTTTGAACAATGATGGTTAGCGAAGAGGTGTGAGAAAAATCTGGAGTTTAACCCTGATGCAGAGGTAGGTTGCTGCTGGTTCAGGCCAGTTCTTTAGAACTGGCAGCGGAAATTTGGCGCCGCTCACAGAACCAGCACCGATGACCGGCGGTCCATGCTCCCGAACCGGTCCTCCGGTGACCGCAGATTAAAAATAACCCCTCTATGCATGTGCAAAGGCTTCTGCGCATGTGCAGAGGGTTATTTCCAAGAAGGGATGTGCACTTCCGTCGCGATGTGAAACAGTGGGGAAGGTAAGTAGAACCCACCCCTGTCCTGATGGTCAGCTCAGTGGGCAAGATTGGCTCTCAGTGGTCAATTTTTGGTCTCCTATTTGCAGGGGTGGCTTTCACTTACCTTCCCCACTGGTTTGCGTCGCGACATTTTGCGCTCGGGCGTCCCCTCGTCCAATTAGGCTTCCACGCATACTCAGGAGCTGGAATCAGGCCGAAACACAGCTGAGTAGCTCATCAGCTGTGCTTCAGGCGAAGAAATAAAGGTCAGTATTAACCCGGGAGCGGGCGGGAGGGCCCTTTTTCGAGCTGCTGAATGGAAAAAAAAAGATGGTGGGGCGCACAGACGGGCACCGGCCAATCCAGTAATGTGACGTCACCAGCGGATCGCTAACGGTTCGGGCGATCCGGTCCGAACCGGGAGGAACCCACTCCTGCCCATTTGGAGACTTCTGCTTAGCCATTTTATGAAAAAGAATACTCTTTTTTATTTTTATTTTTTACTGAAGTTTATTATAAAATATAAATAGAAACAAAGATAACTAAGAAATAAATGGGGAAGGGAACATAGAACTAGAATATTAGAGTTGGGAGAGATCTTGGAGTCTAATCCCCTGCTCAAGCAGGAGACAATATACTGATGGCAAGACGTTCCACTAGTTAATTGTTCTCACGTTAAGAAGTTTCTCCTTAGTTCTAGGTTACTTCTCTCCTTGATTAGCTTCCCTCCATATTTTCTTGTCCTGCCTTCTGGTGCTTTGGAAAATATCTTGACCCCCTCTTCTTTGTGGCAGCCCCTCAAATATTGGGAATACTGCTGTCACGTCACCCCTAGTCCTTCTTTTCACTATTCTGGCCATACGCAATTCCTGCAACCATTCTCCGTATGTTTTATCCTCCAGCCCCCTAATCATCTTTGTTGCTCTTCTCTGCACTCTTTCCAGAGTTTCAACATGTTTTCATATTGTGGTGACCAAAACTGGATGCAATATTCCCAGTTTGGTCTTACTAAGGCTTTATGATCTTGATTCTGTCCCTCTATTAATGCAGCCTAGGATTGCATTGGCACAACACATTGCCAAAAAAAAAAAAAAAAAGGCGGAGGGAGGGAACGGTAGGTAAAAGGGAAAGGAAAAACAAGCAGTGACTTCCAACTTTTTTCAGTGCAGTAGAATACAAAATAATGTTACAACCTCAGCTTTTCATTTTACACCTTTAGTGAATATTAACCATTTCTATAACATCAAACCAATCTAATCATAAAAAGCCAAAACCAATGTTTCATATATATTTTTCTATTTAAAGTTCAGAAGCAATTTTCAAATAGGAACAATGTTGGATACATTCTTTTCTTTAATAAAAGCAGTTCTTTTTTTCCATCTCTCTCTTAGTTTGTCTGTCCATTCTTGCATTGCGGGAATTCCATTGTGTCTTTCCATTTTTTGCACATATAGAATTCTCACAGTAGTCAACATATATAATAACAAAACTCTTTTTTTTGTCAAAGTCTTTGTCCAAGGTAAGTCTTAGATCATGGGTGTCAAACTTGTGACGACACATTGTTGCAGATGTGGGTGTCACATAATGTAACAACTGGTTTGCCCAGCACCGAAAATGTGAGCATGTGCGCAGCTTCAAAAACACGGCGATTATATAGGACGGGATAGTGCCGGGGCAGGTGGGCGGGCCCAGCCACTGGTCGGAACTACCGGTTCACCCGAACTGGTCAAAACTGGCATCAGCCCACCTCTGCATTGTCGTGTGACGTATCATGACTTTTCCCCCCTTAGCTAAACCGGAGGTGGGCGTGGCCAGCGCGTGATGCATCTGGCCCGCGGGCCGTGAGTTTGACACCCCTGGTCTAGATACTCTGACCCAGCTGCACTGCTTTTTTTACCAAGTGATGTTTCTGTTTACGATCATCAGAATATTGATCATGGCCACAGGAATGGAATGGGTCAACTCGCCATGACCAACTTGCCATGACCAACTCACTGCGGGACAACTCGCCGCAGGGCAGTTTAACAATTCAATTTAATTACTTAAAATAAATTTAAAAAATTCAATTTTTGTCATTCACATTTCATTTTGCATTCTTTCTTTAATGATTTTATTCTACCCTTTCTTTGATATTAGTGTAACTCTTACTGGCAGCGAGTTTTCCCAAGGTGAGTTGGCCTTAGCCAAGTTGGCTGTGGTGAGTTGGCCATGATGAGTTGATGCAGCAAATTGTCATAAACCCTTTAGGAGTGACTTACTTAAAATAGGATGGGAATGTAACAGCTTTTCTGTGTAACAGGTTAACTTTGAGAGAGCAACAGGATCATGGCCACAAACAACTAAGGATTAACTGTTTTTCCAAACAGAGCATCTTAATTTACAGGCAAAATATGAATGTTATTTATTTCCATTGGAGGGGTGGAATCTAGGTTTCTTGTACATACATATATCTATCTACATGCAAATATACAAGTGTCTCACATGCACACATTGTTCTGACCCAGCCTTGGCAGAAGCAAGAAACAGACTCCTTGTCACGAAAACCCCCTCTTTATTTACCTCTTGTGAATTAATGGCATTCACCCACCGAGAAGTCCAGGCAAGAGTCCTGCAAGGAGTTAAATTCAGCAACAGACCTTATCAGTTCCTTGCAATAATTACAAGGCCTTGAGCTCCCAGCCGATAGGCTGCAAATTAAGTTCCGGCAAGAAGTCTTTGTGGCACGAAACACAATGAGCAAAATCTTCATAAATACGAACTGTTGTCTCCTACGACAACCACTCCCCTTTCCTTCTATTTATTCCCCAGCCAGGGAGGGGCCATTCAGCGTCCACGTTTTATTTATTTATTTATTTATTTATTTATTTATTTATTTATTTATTTATTTATTTATTTGTTTGTTTGTTTGTTTGTTTGTTTATTTATTTATTTATTTATTTATTTATTTATTTTATTTTATTTTATTTTATTTTATTTTATTTTATTTTATTTTAGTGTTCTTATATGCCACCCTACTCCCTGGGGACTCAGGGCGGCGTACAACATTTAAAGAACAACTAAACAATATAATAATTTAATAACAGTTTTAAAAGAATTTTTAAAAAACATACAAAACCATACGTACGTGGGGGAGACCTAAGATGTGAAATTGTCTCAAAACCCCGCCTGCAGGAAGAGCCATGTCTTAACGGCTTTTCGGAAGGCCAGTAACGTGGGGATAATTCGGATCTCTGTTTTGCTTCCCGAGACGACTCCTTGTCCTCCGTTGTTCTCCTCTCCTGACTGCTCTGTGTATACGTGCACCTGGAACAGGCCTCAGCTGCTCTTCCTCCTCACTCATACCAGCCTCCAAAGGCAGCTGCCTCTTCGGTGGCTGGGAAATGTCGGACAGCCATGGCTCTATCTCTGCGTCCGATGTAGAGCATCCATCAGAGCCTTCCCCAGACTCCAGCACTTGCCCAAGTTCCTCCCCAACCTCCTCATCGTCCGAGTCTGCCGCCAGCTCCGCTGGCAGCTGGCTGGCCACAACACACATTTCTTTCGAGATGGCAAAGTTTCCAGGATTAATTTTAGTTGGATTTAGCAAGTCTAGATTGACAGAAAGGGAGGCTGAACATTGCACAAGACTTTTGTCTGCAGTTTTCATTTTTCCTCTGTTTACTGTTCCTTTTGAGGAGGTGGGTTGTTTTTAAAAACAGGTCCATCTTCCCTCTAGGTAAATGAATGTTTGCTTATGTGTTGTCATCAAGACAACACAACCCAGTTATATGACTGCTTCAGCAATGCAGAGATGTAATTTTTTCACAAGAGTTTGACAAAGTTGGCAATCTGTATTGCTTCTTCCTTTTGAAGGTACTTCTGTAGGGCCTTTGAAGCATTAAATTACTGCTGCTTTTGTATTACTAACATACAATCGGAAAATTAATGGGTACAAGCCAGCCACACAAAATACTAGCAAAATGTCAGTTTCAATCTGGAAATTTAATCAAGGGACTTATTTTCGCAGGTTTTTTTTTTCCAGTACAATGAAGGAAGTAAATACTGTGTTTTAAAAATAAAATAAATTAAGAGACCATTTCTCCCTCTCCTGCAGCATAGTGTAGATAAATGTGCAGCGTAGCTCACATAACTGCTACAAACAGTATGCTGTGTAGGCCAAACGCTTTCTAATGCACTCAAAATTAAGAAATAGTGTGCTTTGAAAATGATTTATGAGCGTGGTTAAACTGCCAGATTTACAAAGAAATAGTTCAGAACATGGGAAGCCTCCTGAGTCAGGTCAAAAATGAATTTGACCATGATTTAAAGTGCTACTTTTCTTACATGACATTTAATATGTGTACATTGGAGAGCCATATGTCTTTAATAAAATAGCATTAAGTTTTAAATATGATATGGATGCAGTCAGTTTCCAAATTCATAGCCTTTTCCACAATTCCAAAATGTTAACCAATGAAGGGAGCCCTACATGCAATAAAACATAAACTTTACAAAATAGATTTTTATTAAAACAGCCAGACGGTTGGCAGTTGGGTTCTAATGTAATAAATTGTTCAAGCCAGGGTGGGTTTATCAGTCATTGTTTACACTGAAAGCAATTTGGACCAGACTTCTAATTAAAACTGAAGACTAAAGTGTTCTTACTAAATCCAATCCCTGAGTACTTGTTTGGCAAACTATAATTTCACGTAGCTATCTAACGTTAATGGAGACATTTAGCTATAAATTGTTCCTCTAATATGCCTAGATATGACATAGCTTCTAATTCTGAGAAGGACGGGGACACTGTGGAGAGATTGCATTATTAGCTGGTTGTTGCAAACTAATAATGCAAAACTCCTCACATCCAAAAAAACATCTGCATATGGTAATATAACAGCCCACTTAGTTCAGCTGTCAAGGTGATCTGTTCTTGCATGATTCAAACTCTGTTCTGGGGAATCCTCTAGATACGTTCCAAAGGTTCTTCCATGATAGATTAGTAATGATCTATCATTACTTAATTAATTAATTAGTTAATTAATGGCTGTATAAACAGAGGCATAGAATCAAAATCATGTGAAGCATTAGTATCGCTTTATAAATCCTTAGTAAGGCCACACCTGGAATATAGCACACCTTGAGTATGTCTCCCTGATCATTTATCAAATATTCACATATTCCCCTGGGTTCCACTAAATCTGCTATTCTTGAGGAGTGGTAATCTTTAAGTTCCTCCCATCTTCATTCTGATGTCTGAGAAAGTCAAATTTCTTCTGTTTTAACAGTACAGAATTGAACACTTTATTTGGTCAACTGTGATTAGAAAGATCCACAGACAAGGCATTTTGTCTCCAGTGCAGAAGTACTCAGCGTATATAGCAATAACACTTAGCAATAGCCCTTAGACTTATATACCGCTTCACAGTGCTTTGCAGCCCTTTCTAAGCAGTTTACAGAGTCATCCTTGTCACGATGTGAATTATTGTCAGTTTGTGCATCTCTATGTTTTCTACTGTTTCTTGTATTTATGGTCAAGCAGACGTATGATATATTCTATTACGCATGTCTGCATTCCTGAAGTCAACTCCTTTTTTTTCTCTTCGCCATTTCTACCGAAAGTAGAAGTGATTTATTCTTTAGCCGATAAAATGTAGCTTAATAAGGATTCTTTTTATTATTTTCTACTGAAATAAATATTTTGTTAATTAGATTTGAATCTCGGTTTTATTTTCTAAGTAAAAATGACTTCAAAAGGGAAGCAAAGATCCATCGACCTTTGGAGGATTCATTCCTCCCCCTAACAATCCTCTTGCCCTCAACAATGTGGGTCCTCATTTTACCGACCTCGGAAGGATGGAAGGCTGAGTCAGCCTTGAGCTGGTCAGGATCGAATTCCTGGCAGTGAACAGTGAGTTAGCCTGCAATACTGCATTCTAACCACTGCGCCACCCCAGTACATGCAAAGCAACAAAGAGAGTAATCATAATAATACCAATAAAAGGGGGAAGCAACAAAGATAATATGAAGGATAAATAATAATGCTGCAGCCATACTACATGGGTGGATATACATAGACATTGGAAACACTGTGAGAATTTGGTGTTCAGCAGAGTGATGGCAGGAGGGAAAAAACTGTCCCTGTGTCTAGTTGTTTTGGCATGCAGTGCCCAATAGTGCCATTCTGAGGATAGGAATTGAAACAGTTTATATCCACGATGTGAGGAGTCCGCAGATATATTCTCAGCCCTCCTTCTGACTCGCACAATATGTAGGTCTTCAGGCTGGCTGCAATTATTCTTTCTGCAAACTTAACTATTCATTAGAGCAGGGGTCTCAAACTTGCGTCATCACGGTGGCGTCAAGTGACGTATCAGGACTTTTCCCCCCTTTGCTAAACCGGGTGGGGGCTGGCTGCGAGTTTGACACCCCTGCATTAGAGTCTACCTGTCCTGTTTGGTTGCTGTTCCAAACCAGACAGTTATTGAGGTACAAATGACAGACTCAATCATTCCTCTGTAGAATTGTATCAGCAGATCCTGGGGCAACCTGAACTTCCTGCGTTGAGGCAGGAAGAACATTCTTTGTTGTGCCTTTGTGTTAAGGTATTGTGATTTAAGAGCTGACCAGATGTAAAGCTGATGCAATGTAAGCTGATGCAATAGGAATGATTCAACCTTTGACATCGCCGGTTTAAGACTCTGATGGGGTTCACACAAGACTGTTACCGTTTTAAGAGGTGTCTATAGATAGGTGGCCATTAGAGGGCGTATCTCTTTCTCATCGTGTATCTCATTGCTCTCCCTGTGTCTGTAGCTGTATGATAAGGTATCTACCACGTATATGTATGTATATATTTAGTTGTATATAAACCACTGTCAATTATCTAAAGGCTCTGTGTGCTGTGTGCTGTGTTTTGCTCCTGGGTTTATCTCATAATACTAGTCATGCTGCAAAAACTCTGACACTTTGTTAATGACTGTTCTAATATTAAGCATCCATTTAAGGTCCTGGGACCTGGGTGATTATAGAACCCCAAAACGTTGAAGGACTCTACTGCTAATACTGTTAAGGAATTTGTGCTCTTAAGCACGTGAACAGCGAAACGTGATGTTGCAGTTGATATGAGTTGATATGATTCAGTCAATAAACAGATACGTTTAAAGTATAGACAAATGGTTTACTCAAAGAATTAGCAAAGTCCAAATAAGAAGTCCAAGTCATACACGTTAAGTCAGTCAATACGAAGAATCTTCTCACCAGCCTATCTTGGTCTTAATTAGCAAACAAAGATTACAGCTAACAAACAAATCTATACTATCAAAGATAGTTACGCTATACACAGCAGCTCTTCACAGTACTTTCACAGACATGAAGTCAATTACTCAATGAATCAGCAGTGAATCAGCGGAGAGAGTCAGCAGGGAGAATGAGCCTGTTCCCTAGCTCCCTTTTATAGTAATCAGAAAGGTTACAATGCATTTAAAGCAATATTACCTATATTCACATAAACATTGATTTGTGGCTTGTTTATATATTAGCAAACCCAACCGTTTGGACAGAGTCCTAACAGATACTGTACCATGCTGTCGAATATAGCAAGAGCGGGTACAGTAGAAGGGCTCCTCCGAAAATCCACTCTCCTCTCTACAGTTTTAAGCATGCTCAGCTCCAGATTGTTATGGCTGCACCACAGTTGCTCAGCCTGCTGTCTGCATGCCGATTCCTCACTGTCTCAAACGAGGCCAATGACCAGTGTAGTTTGCATCAGGTTAGTAAGTATGCCTATGATCAATATTTTATTTAGCCGTTAAGATTTCAGTGCTTATGACCTACTGCAACTGTTAGCGAAAAACCGATGTTTTAAAAAGCTCCACATTGGAGGCAAACAAATCACTTGGTTTATAAGCAAAATCTGCCACTATGAGCAGCTGGGATGGCCATAGACAGCCGTTCCTTCAAGTCAGGAAACCAGTAGCAGTTGAGTTTTATTTCGTTGGGGGTGTTTCTTGGAACCCTGGCAATCAGAACCTCACCAGTGGGTTTTGAATATGCCTAGATAAATTATTTCCAGACGGCTTTCTGTCCATGTGATACTTCAAGGCTAACTCTTTGTGGTTCCAGAAGCTTAAATAAAAATCTAACTGGTGCTATTTCTCGGCGTTACTTCAAAAGCAAAGCTTTGTTTTCCAGAATTATGGGTCGCCCGGGCCATCCAGAAAATTATTAACAGCATGTAATCCCACTCAGTGTGAAAGTGACTTTAGTCTGTTAGCCAAATCTTTACATAATACAAATCACTCTACCTAAGAAAGCACAAATATGTCATTGTTCTCAACAGGCAATTTAATGCAGCCATAGAGAGCAGAATAAGAGCAAAGAAGATTACAAGCTAGTTGATCGTGTTTTTATTTCTCTCTTAAATCTTTCCCTGCTTTTCTCTACGGTTGTACTTGTTTAAAGATTGTATACAACTGTGCTGTCTACATGATTTGGAAAGCAAATCAACCTAAGAATGAAGTTTCAATGGGTGCCCCTTTTTTTAAAGGATTTTATACATTTATTGAATATACACATTTTCTCTGAGCAAAGCTGAACCTATAATTTTTGTTGCTTGTGGGTTGTTTTTGTATTTTATTTTTTTTGATAGATTTAAAATTTTGCTCACTTATACTTGCTATCCTGGCGTGCCATTCTGTTCACAAAAGGCCTATTAAAGTTAATTATTCTCTGGGCCCTTTTTTCCATCAAAGGAGATTATTGGAGTTAACAAAAAAGATGTATTTATTGGTTAGGAGAAGTGGGGGGGAACCATACAACATTGTGTGCAAATAATACATGGCTGTCTTCTGAAAATGAAACTTCCTGACAAGTTGACGGGTTAAAATTCAGGTGTGTTGAGTGCTAAACCGAATAAACCTTTGATTTTAACAATTCTGAAGTGAGCTTTTACCAACTCAGGTTCTGAACGTTCATACCCTCAGATTAATTCCCTTTTTTTCCTTTGCTAGGAATTTCTGCTAGGTTGAATTCAGTCGGTCTCATTTAGCTTTGTGGAGAGAGGTCATAACATGAGCCTCATTGAAACGGAAAGCATTTTTGAGGAGGCCTTTTCAAGTCAGCAGTTAATATAGGCAAGTCCTCGACTTAACAATGGTTCATTTAGTGACCATTCAAAGTTGCAATGGCCCTGGAAAAAGTGACTCGTGGCCATTTTTCACACTTAGAACCACATCCCCATGGTTACGTCATCAAAATTCAGATGCCTGGCAACTGGCTCACATTTATGACGGTTGCAGCATCCCGGGGGTCATGTGATCACATTTTGCGTCCTTCTGATAAGCAAAGTCGATGGTGAAGTGTTGTGGCCTGTCGGCCGCGGGCCCCTCCAGCAGCCGAATCAGAGGAGGAGGAGGAGGAGGTGTGGGAGTCAGGGCCGGCATCAAGGCAACCTGAGAGCTCCAAGGGGGAAGAGGGAATGGAGCTGGCAGAGAGAGAGACAGAGGCGGAGCCTGGGCTGTCTGTCAATCCTCAGATGGAGAGTCAACAGCCCCCAGGTCTGGAGGTGGCTGATGAGGAAGAGGAGGAACAGCTGGGGCCAGTGCCTGATGCGTGGATGCACAGAAGGCAGAGGAGAGGAGAGCAGTGGAAATCTATGATCCGATCCTTGGGACAGAAGAGCCACCGCTGCTATTGAAAGCCCCCTCCTCAACTCTGGGGGGTGGAGATGAATAGGTGTGGCAGACAACTATTCATCTCCCTGCCGGACAGACTTGTTAGCCTGCTGTGAGAGAGAGACTTTTTGCCGGGGCTGCTGGTGCTCCTAATAAAGGGAGCATTTGTTTAACTACAGAGGGTTTATCGTGTTTGGGAGCCAGGTCAGAACAGGAAGCCAGATTCACTTAACAACCGTGTGACTAACTTAACAACGGCACCGATTCACTTAAAAACTGTGGCAAGAAAGGTCGTAACATGGGGCAAAGCTCGCTTAGCAACATAAAACTTAGCAACATAAATTTTGAGCTCAATCGCGGTTGCAAGCCAAGGACTTCCTGCAGTGTGCTGTTGAAGACTTATTCTAGTTTATTGGTAAAACCAGTAATGGCCAACCTCACTTTTAAAATAGAGTGAAAGTTGTCCGCAAATTTGTCCCCAAACTTGGGGTTGTGCCCAAGGTTAAAAAGTTTTTTTTTAATATCATTAAGAGATCATTATAGGATCACAAGATTGTCTCTAACGCTTCTGAACTTACTGAAAAAAAATAACTGGGTGATAGTTATAAGCGAGGTGATCACATGGAATTTTACAATCTTTCCCTGCTTTGGCATCCTTTGTTTTAATGATTCTATTGCACTATTTCTTCGATATTAGTGTAACTCTTGTCCTGCAGCGAGTGGCTGTGGTGAGTTGACCGCAGAAAGTTGCCTGTGGCAAGTTGGCCATGGCGAGCTGTTGTAGACCGATAGTGGTTAGAAGTGACAACATGTGACCCAAGAATAAATCAACATGGCCTAGCCATGACCAATGCTTTTGCAATCACATTCGACATAATTTATAGACAGAGGCTGGCCAGTTGGACAAACACTGGATACAGTTTCTAATTTTCCTAGTATTATTTTTTTGTTTTAAAATGTATGATCGCCTGCATATTATCACAGCGGCCAGGATTGTGTATGCGCAAAACTGGAGGAACCCCAATATACCCATGGAAAGCATGATAATCAAGAAAATATATGACTGTGCCGAAATGGACAAATCAACTATTGAACTCAGAGGACAAAAAAAATTCGGAATACTACGACGTTTGGGAAAAATGGTAGAACTAACAATAGAAAATTGAAGAGACAATGTGGGACGACGACATAGGATTAGAAAATATAGTAAAACAATGTATAAAATGTACAAATATAATAGCGATGTATATAAAAGGCTGCAGATCTGTTTAAAAATATTATGTCGTGTAAAATGTGTAAATCAATAAAAATAATTTACAAAAAAAAATATGATCGCCTGTTCTATCATGAAATAATTCTTTTGATCGCAGCCTCAGGAAAACACATTACACACACACACACACACACACACACACACACACACACACACACACACAAAACTCCTCTTGGGGTTTGATTTAAGTGAATTCAAAGTATGAAAATGGGCATTGTTAGACAATTCTTTTTTTAAAAAAAAGCTGGCAAGTAGTTGAGTCAGTTATTCTTTAACCTGTCAGGAATGTCAAACCTGTTGTAACTTTAATTTTAGTGATGAGAGAGGCAAACAGAAAGGTTAATTTTATGTTTCAGAACCACAGTAATTCTGCTTAGGGCTATGCAGGAGGTCCTAATAGAACATGCAGTGTAAAATGCCCCTTCTTGTAGAGTTGGGCTGAAGTTGCCATGTTCTCTGAAAGGTTTACTATCATTCTTGGGAGATGTGTTTGCTACGCCTATGTGAAGCTGTACTTTGAGAGCCTTTGAGTTATCTGGAAGATATGACTTCCTCAACCTTTGAAGCAGGAGACTTATCTACACCAGTGTACTTAGTGCATTTGTCCTCTTAACAGAATAGCAGAGTTGGAAGGGACCTTGTAGGTCATTTAGTTCAACCCTCCGCCCAAGCAGGAGATCCTACACCATTTCTGACAGATGGCAGTCCAGTCTCTTTTTGAAAGCTTCCAGTGATGAAGCTCCCACAACGTCTGAAGGCAACTTCTGTTCCATGGGTTGATTGTTCTCACTGTCAGAAAGTTCCTCCTTATTTCCAGGTTGAATCTCTCCTTGTTCAGTTTCCATCCATTATTCCTTGTCTGGCCTTCAGGTGCTTTGGAGAATAGCTTGACCCCCTCCTCTCTGTGGCAGCCCCTCAAATATTGGAAGACTGCTCTCATGTCTCCCCTGGTCCTTCTCTTCACTAGACTAGCCATGCCCAGTTCCTGCAACCGTTCATCGTATGTTTTAGCCTCCAGTCCCCTAATCATCTTCGTTGCTCTTCTCTGCACTCTTTCTGGAGCCCCTTGGGGGCTTTGCTGGAGTGCAGCGGCTCATGTGGTTAGGGCACTGGGGTGATAATGAGCAAGACCATGTTCTAGACCCAAGTGCTGCTGCATGATAGAGTTCAGTTTACTCTAAGCAACAGCATTTTATAATCTCAGGCCTTTTTTCTGCGCCCTTTCAGTGCTTTTCAAACATGTTAGAAATGGTGTGGATGGAATCATACCATTTCACTGGAGTGGGAATATGCTAACTGATCCTTTCCAACTGTGTGATTTTTATGACAGCTGCAATTTACTCCCAAAAGTCAGACGGAGCTATTCTTACATGAAGATAAGTTCTGGCTGTGACTAAAGTTGGCAAGGGAATCTGGAGAAATTAACCATGCCATTTGGATAATCACAATGCACTTAGTTTGCCTAAATATCTATCTATCTATCTATCTATCTATCTATCTATCTATCTATCTATCTATCTATCTATCTATCTATCTATCTATCTATCTATCTATCTATCTTCTATCTATCATCCATCTCTCTCTCTCTCTCTCTCTCTCTCTCTCTCTCTCTCTCTCTCTCTCTCTCTCTCTCTCTCTCTCTCTCTCTCTCTCTCTCTTCTATCTATCTATCTATCTATCTATCTATCTATCTATCTATCTATCTATCTATCTATCTATCATCTGTAAAATTATTATAATCAGGAATAATTCCTCCCTTATGAGACAAAACATCTGTATGTATTCATAATAACATATCTAAGAAGTAATCATTCTTTTTTTTTTACAAGAAATGAACAAATAAGAAATATTGGTTGACACTGAATTCCTTTTTGAGTTAGCAGTTATTCTACTAAAAGAATTCCAAACCCTTGGAGCATTTTTCCTCTTCATTGTGTTGTATTACTTTTGAACAAAATCTGAAATGTGATATTTTAGACAACATGGGGTATAAAATGTTTATTATTCTTACCAGCTAAAGAAACAATTTTCCATTTCTTTATGTAGCTGTAGATAAATGAGGAATCAGGAGGAACATTCTTGGAAATTTTAGTTTGGACACATTTCTTAGGTAGCAAAATTTAGATTTTCAGAATCCCCTTTTTGTGGTCTTCCATCATCCATCCGAAGAGCCCAAGACTTTTCCATCTTAATTATCTCTGCATGAAAGACAAAATGTCCGTGGCTGATATCCATGTTGGAGAATGAGCAGAGTATTGTAGATCAGCGGCCAATGTTTGGGGATAAATTTACAGTTTGACAAAAGGTTCTACCATTTAAAAAAAATGAAATCATTTTTTTAAAATCACCAGATCAAACATGGAGTGAAATGGTAGAATGTTTTCACTCAGTTATAACTCCAAGTTATCGAACTATTTCATATATGTTGATATGAGGACGAGGAACCTTCTAAAAGAAATTCATAAACTCATTCTGGAAACCTAAATTCTCAAGGAACATATTAACAGAGTTATTAACAGAATAAAATTGTATTAACAGAAAAGATCACAAAAATACTATTTAAGTTTTCAAGCGCCTTAACATTAACAAGAGTGACACACAAGACCCGTATTTGCAAGTCATCTTGGATCAGAAGATAGACCTGTGTTTTTCCCATAAATTACATTGAAGGGTGTACTCTCAACATCTTGTAAAAATCCGAAGGCATTGTGATGGCTGGTTGTTACAAGAGTAATGAATAACTAGCTAATTCAGGACAAAACATGTTCCATCTAACTTGAATTATGCATAAGGACGGACTATGTATTTGAGAGGGGGGGGGGGAAACCTTCATTGGCATTAAGCAGTTACGCATTATAAAGAAAGCTAGGGTAACATGCAGGCTGAGAATTGTTAGCTGAGAAACCAACCTTAACTCTGACTTTATTAAGAAGCATGAGAAGTCACTATTTCTGGTGTTCACCACAAGAGTTAATATTTATTTTATTTATTTTATTTATTTTGTGAGATTTATATACCGCCTCACAGTGCAAGCACTCTCTAAGCGGTTTACACCAGTAAGCAATGTATATTTATATTGCCCCCAACAATCTGGGTCCTCATTTTACCTACCTCGGAAGGATGGAAGGCTGAGTCAACCTTGAGCCGGTGAGATTTGAACCGCTGCCTGCCTGTCATCTATCTATCTATCTATCTATCTATCTATCTATCTATCTATCTATCTATCTATCTATCTATCTATCTATCTATCTATCTATCCATCCATCCATCCATCCATCCATCCATCCATCCATCCATCCATCCATCCATCCATCCATCCATCCATCCATCCATCTACCATCTATCTATCTATAATCTATCTGTAATATTTATTTATTATTTTATTTTATTTTGTGAGATTTATATACCGTCTCACAGTGCAAGCATTCTCTAAGCGGTTTACACCAGTAAGCAATGTATATTTGCATTGCCCCCAACAATCTGGGTCCTCATTTTGCCTACCTCGGAAGGATGGAAGGCTGAGTCAACCTTGAGCCGGTGAGATTTGAACCGCTGACCTGCGGATTGCAGTCAGCTAAAGTGGCCTGCAGTACTGCCTCTAACCGCTGCGCCACTTTGGCTCTATTATAATAATATTATAATAATAATAATAAGACCACACCTGGAATACTGCATTCAGTTTTGGTCACCACATTACAAAAAAAGATGTTGAGACTTTGGAAAAAGTGCAATGAAGAGCAACTAAGATGATCAAGGGCCTGGAGACTAAAACATATGAAGAACGGTTGCAGGAATTGGGTATGGCTAGTCTAGAGAAAAAAAGGACTAGGGGTGACATGATAGCAGTACTCCAGTATTTGAGGGGCTGCCACAAAGAAAAGGAAGTCAAGCTATTTTCCAAAACACCAGAAGGCAGGACAAGAAACAATGGATGGAAACTAATCAAGGAGAGAAGCAACCTGGAATTAAGGAGAAACTTCCTAACAGAGAGGACTATTAACAAATGGAAGGCTTGCCTTCATAAGCTGTGGGTGCACCATCACTGGAGGCTTTTAAGAAAAAGACTGGACAGCCACCTGTCTAAAATGGTATAGGGTCTCCTGCTTGAGCAGGGGGTTGGACTAGAAGACCTCCAAGGTCCCTTCCAGCTCTATTCTGATTGATTGATTGAAGCTGTGCTTGACTGCAGTGCCCATGGTCCCTGACCAATGAGAAGGACACAGCTGCACAGTTCTTTCTTTCATTCAGAGAACACAGGGACCCAACATCAAGTACTGTCAGTAATATTAGTTTGGTCTAAGTAGCTTTTAATGACCTTTTCATGATCCATTGCTGAAGTCGAGACAACTCCAGCCATTTTTGAAGTTGTCATTCTTTGTTTGGGGAGGGAGGGCTGGACTTTCTCCTTTACAGCAGACGCCTTTTCCGCCTTTTGCAAACTGGCGGCAAGAGAGAAACAGGGGACCCTGCAGAAGGAGAATGAAATTAACTGTGGCCTTGGAAAGCAATTTTACTGTTTGGTTTCCATAAATCAAATATTTAATGTTGCAGTTAACGTCTATCTTATTAGAGGAGAAAGCAGGTGCTGATAGATCGGTGGGAGCTAATGGCCATTCTTGCAGGATCCTTTGAAGGGTTAAATTTTAATTCTGTGTTTCATGGTAATTGAGGAGGCCAGATTCTTCCTCAGGAGGGAAGCAATAAAGCTACTTTCCCAATTAAATGCCAACTGCCATTGGCTGTTGAATAAGCCGAATGCCGTCAAGGCTAAGGGACTATTCTCAGTGGTCATGAGTTGGCAAATAGTTAGCCATCTTGTTGTTTTCTGGACTCTTGATTTAGTAAATCCCTAGTTAAGGGTTTGAGTCAGTGGTGGAATTTAAATTATTTTTACTACCGGTTCTGTGGGCGTGGCTTTGTGGGCATGGCAGGGGAAGGATACTGTAAAATTTGCATTCCCACCCCACTCCAGGGGAAGGATATTACAAAATCTCCATTCCTCCCCACTCCAGGGGAAGGTTACTGCAAAATCCCCATTTCCTCCAGATCAGCTGAGACTCGGGAGGCAGAGAATAGATGGAGGTGGGGCCAGTCAGAGGTGGTATTTACCAGTTCTCCGAACTACTCAAAATTTCCGCTACTGGTTCTCCAGAACTGGTCAGAACCTGCTGAAACCCACCTCTGGTTTGAGTTGATATCAATTATCAAGTCTCTAGAGCAGTGGTTCCCAACCTTTCTAATGCCGCGACCCCTTAATATAGTTCCTCATGTTGTGGTGACCCCCACCATAAAATTATTTTCGTTGCTACTTCATAACTGTAATTTTGCTACTGTTATGAATCGTAATGTAAATATCTAATATGCAGGATGTATTTTCATTGTTACAAATTGAACATAATTAAAGCATAGCGATTAATCACAAAAACAATATGTAATTATGCCAGATCAGAAATTCTCGGGCCAGTCTTTGCAAGAGCACAAGGAATATCATCTTCCACAACAAGTCTACTTCTGTATTTAGACTTGATAACCAACAAGTATACAGCAATATTTCTCAATCTCAGCAACATTTAAGGTGCCTGGACTTCAACTCCCAGAATTCAAAGCAAAGCTGGCCCCTTAGCTGATGCCGTCAAAGCTCGGCCGCCAGGCGTCACAAACGCCTCTCACCGAATGGCACCTCTCCCGACCAATCGGAGGGCTCGGCCCAGTTGAGTCGATATGGCCAGGCTTGTGGCATGGGGGGGGGGGGGAAGCTGAGGATGCCGGGGCGACCCCTGGGAAATGGTCGTTCGAACCCCAAAGTGGTCCCGACCCCCAGGTTGGGAACCACTGCTCTAGAGCAAGGGTCTCCAACCTTGGCAACTTTAAGACTTGTGGACTTCAACTCCCAGAATTCCCCAACCAGAATTCTGGGAGTTGAAGTCCTCAAGTCTTAAAGTTGCCAAAGTTGGAGACCCGGGCTCTAGACCACCCCCCACCCCATTTTAATACTTGGCCCCTAAAAGTAATTTGGAGCTGAAATCCATTTGTTAACCTCGTTGCCCCAAGACATTAGTCGAATATAAACACAGAGATTTAACAGGATATGTTATTTATGCATATACAATTCTCTGGAAAGACTGCATGCCAATTCAAATTTTCTCTCTAAAAAAAAAAAGAAATGAAATGTTGAAATGCTTTCTGCCATTGAAGAATTTCCAGTTTGAGAATAAGGTGGAAATAAAATCCTGAATCAGGAAATAATTATGTATTTTGCAACCAGAAAAAAATGGGCATCAAAGCATAAATTACTCTTTCCAGTGTGTTGACAAGACATCTGAATTAATCCACAAATGTAATTTATAGCACATGTGTGTATAAAGTGCATATGAATGTGTGTGTGTATAGACACTCTCTCGTGCACACAGAATCCATTTTAAAAATTGATTTTTATTAGAACTCATATAAGTGTTCCAGTTTTTGACAGCAGAAATAATTACTCCATAGGTATGAAATACCCATAGCGTACCACTCAGTTTTTTTACTGTCTGACTGGGAGGCTTATTGTAGGATAGAAGGCGGGGATTATAAAGGAAGAAGGGAATCCAATGACAGAAATCAAGTTGCAATATCACAGAATCGTGGACTTGGGAGGGACCTGAGAAGTCATCAAATCCTACCCCCTCTGCACACTGCAGGATTCTGTGAATCCCACCTCTAGACTTACTACCTGTAGTTTTCCTGCCTTTGCACAAATCTGCTACATGTTTGGACTGAAACCCTGTCTTCGACATTATAGCATGAATTATATACTACAGCTAAAATTATAAGCAGCTGAATGTGACATGTCCATGTACTATTTAAGTAGATTTGCCAGGCAGTCATGTTCTGCTATAACTCCCTGTTGGAATGTATAATCAAATGTAAAACTAGATTTCACCTCTGCGTGGGTCATGAAATTAGCTTCAGAACGGCCTCAGAAAGATATGTTTTCAGAGTCCCTTTTATTATATATGAAGCAAATGCTTTTCGAATGAAAAATTAATAGTTTCAAACAAGATCAAAGTTGATTCATTTAAAGATACAAAGAACACGTTGTGTGATTCCCTAAAGCAACATACTCTACATACTGTACAGTCAGTATTTTTTTATTTTATATTTTTTTAGGAGGGGAAAACAGCCTAAACCTTCAGATAATTTAGACCATAAATATTGTCTTATGTCTCTGGGACTTGTCCCGCATCAAAGGAAAATACCATTATGCAAGAAGCAGTTCAAGTACAAACTTTAATAAATATACATCTTCACTTCTGTATAAGCGAGCTTTCTGGTACATTAACAGCATCTTTCATTTATTTTCAGTTTTGTGTAATTTATTTGGTGTGGTGCCTCTGTTGGGCTCTAGCCATCTAAAATAAATGTTACAATAATGAATCTGATTTAAATGCAGTATTTCAAAGAAATCCTCTCTTAATATCCTGCTGGAAGGCTTCTTTCCAAGAATTCACGATGGTCAAATCGTGGTTTCACGGGAGAAACAAATATGTGCTTGAATTTCAGGGCCATGGTATAAACCATGAGGGTTAATGTGGAATTCTGGAGTTTTTTCTATTTCTTAAGATGGGTCTGACTATTCATTACAGTTGTAGTTTTCAAATCTGTATCTAAAGAAGTCTATGACGGGCCACCAAATTTTCTTGTTCTGATTCTACGTGCTTGGTTACATAAAACTGGTCGTGTGCTCTCTGAGCTTGGTTGTTTTCTTTTAGACGTTTCATTACCCAACTAGGTAATATCATCAGTTCTAGCTTTCATGCAGAAACAGTTGTTGTTGTTGTTCTTCCTAGGTAGAGGCATGCAAATTTATCCCATTGTGTACTTTCTGAAACACGTGTTGCTGTAGTACCGATAGGAGATAATTTTTGTAGGGTTGAACTGCGCGGTCCTTGATGCTCTTTGGGCTTGATTGTTTTCTTGCAGACATTTCATTACCCAACTGGGTGACATCATCAGCGCTAGTTGGTCTGATTCTGAAAAACCTTTCCGGATCTGGGTGTCTAGGCCCTTATAGTCCTCCAAATGAAGTTTCAGGAAAAGATTCGAAATATTCCACTGTAAATGAATCATAGAAGTATAGAAAAGCTCAAAGGTTCTGTAGTTTAACTTCTTACCAAGGCAAAGTTTCCACTACTGTTTTGAATGAATGAATGAAGATAAGATAACTTTATTGTTGTTGTTGTTTTTACTACGAGCACACCGGCCCACATTAAAAATGAAATTCTACTGCCTGCTCTCAAGAGAAAAAGTGTATGTCTACCCATACATAACACACATATACATGTTATATACATACATAAATATATACCTGCACCATACATACATACATACATGCATACATACATACATACATACATTATCTATCTATCTATCTATCTATCTATCTATCTATCTATCTATCTATCTATCTATCTATCTATCTATCTATCTATCATCTATCTATCTATCTATCATCTATCTATCTATCTATCTATCTATCTATCTATCTATCACAGTCCATTTTAAATACATAGCAGAAAGAGGAAACTTGAGAGTTCACAAGACATTCAGAATGAATGAATGAATGAATGAATGAATGAATGAATGAATGAATGAATGAATCTATCTATCTATCTATCTATCTATCTATCATCTATCTATCTATCTATCTATCTATCTATCTATCTATCTATCTATCTATCTATCTATCTATCATCAAATCTATATCTATGTATCATCTATGTATCATCTATCTATCTATCTATCTATCTATCTATCTATCTATCTATCTATCTATCTATCTATCTATCATCCATCTATTATCTATGTATCTAATCTATCTATCTATCTATCTATCTATCTATCTATCTATCTATCTATCTATCTATCTATCTATCTATCTATCTATCTATCTGCTCTACTTAAACTTGTGTTTGTATGTATGTTTTACTAGTGTTCTGTATCAGTGATTGAATGACCTTTGTAGAAGTCATATGGTAAACAAACAAACAAACATCCTTAGACTCTGATTTGGAGACTCAGATGAAAGGATGGCACCCAAAAGATACCTTCGGATGTTTCCTTCTCATTAGGTAAGGCAAACCAATCGCTTAGTTTTTTGCTCTCTTTCTATGCCTTGTTGAATAAGAGTAGCTGATATGAATCTAAACACGGGGGACCATGGACCTACCAGAGGAGAATTCAGCTCTAAGATTTTTGGCTGGTCGATTTAGGTGGATCTAGCATTGGTTATATTATTTATGGAAGAGGTGTTTATCCTTAAAACTGTAACATTTCTTAGGAGAATGAGAGACAATCCGCCAATTGTTCCACCATGAGTTTCTGCACAGTATTGCAAGGACTGAAATCTTACCCATATTATGCAAACTTTCTGAATGTGTGCGGGGATAAGGGCTTTTTTTTTTCTGGAGGGCTGTGTTATTGTTTTGGCTCCAAATTGTTGACATTAACACAAGGCCAATTTACCAAAGTTTGACATGTTTGCACAACTGCATATAATTTAAACCAAAAACTTGACTTTCAAATGAACTTTCCTGTCCTTTCTGCTCTTTCCAGTTCCCCCTTCCAGATTTATAACAATTGAACCCCCCAAAAAGCTCATTACTATTTTAAA
This sequence comes from Diadophis punctatus similis, assembly GCA_023053685.1. Taxonomy (NCBI): domain Eukaryota; kingdom Metazoa; phylum Chordata; class Lepidosauria; order Squamata; family Dipsadidae; genus Diadophis; species Diadophis punctatus. The sequence goes on from JALIGW010000017.1 coordinate 17,852,669, forward strand.
TCACTTGCTTGAAGAAGCTCCCAATCAGCTAGATAATGAGTGTAATTTCAAAGCTTTAGTTAAGACTTCCTAACAGGTTATATCCATCAAGAACTGATTTGACTTTCATGCCAGATGTAACACTTTGTCTAAGAAAGAGCAATCTTCAAATTAACGCCAAGGAAAAGCAATTCTACAAATGCCACTATTCCCCTGTTAAGTTTATTTTAGAAAGCTTAATAAATGGAATTTAAATCACGGTGGCATCATTTCTCTGCAGCATTGATTGATTGTAAAAATAACTCTAATAAATCCTTACCATACCTTGTAAGTACGAACAGTCATTATGACAGACTGCAATCATATTTGGAGTTCCAAAATACAGAGGTTTGTTAATTATTTTAAAGTGGAGAAAAGCCAGAGCTGTCTCATAAATTTAAAACTAATTTACATTGGGAAACAGGTTAAAGTCCCGACTCTGCCTGCACTGTTGACAAAAATCTATCCCGAATGACAGAAAGACGGGGGAAAAAAGTTTTTCAGGTATAGTGTCAAAGTTCTAGTTTCCCACTGGCTGAACGGAGACAATTTTTCCCTCCTACAAATAATATTGATAGAGTAATAGCTCTATTAGTCTATCAATATTATTTGGATGGGGGGGGGGAACTCAAGAACACTACCACCACTACCACCACCGTGCCTGAAGAGAAATGTTTTCGATCAGTGTGTGCTACCTGTACTAACATATTCCGGTGAAACTTGGACACTCACAGTCGACACAAAAGCTACAAGCCATGGAATGAGACACTCAATGCAAAGAGCCAAGGAAAGATACATGCTCGGCATCACAAGGCAAGATAGAAAGGCCTGCGCATGGATTAGAGAACAAATGAAAATTTACGATGCCATCAAGAGAGTAAAAGAATTGAAATGGAAATGGGCCAGTCACAGAGCAAGAAGAACTGATGGCAGGTGGACCAAGGCAGTTGTAGAATGGATCCCACTGGATCAAAAGCATCCACGAAAGAGACCTAAAACAAGATGGATGGATGACATCAGCAAGTATGGTGGACCCAATTAGCAAAAGAAAGCTCAGGACCGTATGGGTTGGAAACATGCAGAAGAGGCCTTCATCCTGCAGTGGATAGACAATGGCTAAAAGGAAGGAAGAGAGCGAGGGAGGGAGGAGGAGGAAGGAGGAAGGAAGAGGAAGAGCAAGAAGAAGGAAGAAGGAAGGAGGAAGAAGAAGGAAGAAGAAGGAAGAAGAAGAAGACGACGACTATTACTTTTATTACAGAGCAAATGTCCAGGTATCAACTCAACAATACCCAACATAGGTGGTATTCAGCTGGTTTGTACCAGTTTGGGCGAACTGGTAGTAGTGACCTGCGGGTGGGCCTGCCCACCCGCCCACCTGCCGGGGTGCTATGCCGTCCTATTTAGACATGTTTTCAAGCCGCGCGGAAGTGTGCAAGCCGCACGTGCTAGTAAAGTGCATGCACAGAAGGCTGCACGCATGTGCGGAAGGTGCACACGCGACTGAAACGAGCATGCACACGTGCCATTCACATTGTCGGTGCTGGGCAAACCGGTAGAGAAGTTATGTGACTCCCACCTCTGATACCCAATGATACCTTCATCTGATGGGGTAGGAGAGTCATGCAAACTTTGCAATGAACTCAAGTCACCTGCTTAAGTAACTAAGAGCCAGTTAGTCTGAAGTTTGGGAGTAAAGGAAAGTTCTCCTTAGTTCTAGATTGCTTCTCTCCTTGATTAGTTTACAAGAGTTGCTTCTTGTTCTGCCTTGGAGAATAGGATGGCTGGCAGCCCCTCAAATATTTGAATATTGTTATTCAGTCACCTCCCACCCCCCAGTCCTTTGGCCCGCTTTGAATTTAACAAAACAACAGAATAATAAGAGTTGGAATGGACCTTGGAGGTCTTCTAGTTCAAGTGGTTGTCCATTCTCTTCTTAAAACTCTCCAGTGATGGAGCACCCACAACTTCTGAAGGCAACTTCTGTTCCACTGGTTAATTGTCCTCACTGTTAGAAATTCCTCCTTAGTTCTAGGTTGCTTCTCTCCCTGATTAGTTTCCATCCATTGCTTCTTGTCCTGCCTTCAGGTGCTTTTGCCTTCAGGTGAAGGAGTTTCTTGGAGGAGAAGCAAAATGTTTTCAAAGGGGAAAAAAACCCAAGAAAGTTCAGCTGCCTTTTGGAAAAAAACAACAGCTTTGAAACAACCATGACCTGGATGATTGAGAATCTCCATAGACCAGTGTTTCCCAACCTTGGCAACTTGAAGATGTCTAGACTTCAACTCCCAGAATTCCCCAGCCAGCATTCGCTGGCTGGGGAATTCTGGGAGTTGAAGTCCAGACATCTTCAAGTTGCCAAGATTGGGAAACACTGCCATAGACCCTACAAGTGAATCTTCAGTTGTTTTATGGTGCCTGTAGAGCTCATGGCTGAGTCTTCCATGTTGTGTAAATGCCTTGAATGAATTCTAGGTAAATGAGATTGTATCCCATTGAGATTGATGGGTCTTATTTGCAGTTGATTAAAGTTAGAATTTCAGCTTTAATTAGAAAGAGTTTCCACTTTTCTTTTAATGTGCATAGAGTTTTTGGTTCCACCGTCTTATCTTTAGTAGGCCTGCTGCTCACTTAAGAGTTTGGGTTATCATTGTTGCTGGAGGCAACAATGAATTTTTCTCATGCAAAACCAGAACAAAAATAAGCAACGCTTTTCTGTTGGTAGATAGATGTCAGAGAGTGATCCCTGTTTATGCAACCCCGTGAAAGGGAATAAATTGGCTTGTTTTGAAGACGGGCGGTGTTGGCTGCAAAAGATTAACTTTGTACTACTTCTCTGGAAGTTGTGAATGTCTCGGTTTCTGCGATCAAAACATCGGCCACCCTTTTGAATCGGAAGACAAGCAAGAAGGACAAAGGTTAAGAGCAGACGGTTCTGCTTCTCAGGCTTGCAGAAAAAGAGTGTAGCCAAAAGTAATTCAACAATCATTTTTATATGGACACATGTCAAGGTTGCGTGGTTACTTCTCACTCTGAATTGACACTGTGTCCGGCTTCTATTTTTTAAAGAATATTTGCTCGCATTCCGTCTATGTTAAATTCTTTGCTGAGACTTGGTTTTGATGACAGGTCTAAAATCTGGGCGGATTGTGTGACTCTACAGGCAAAGCCTGCCAATCAATCTCCTGATGATTTTGCTTTCATATGTTAATGATGGACCTTCAGTGAAAAGTGTGGCAGTGAAATCTGAAGAATTAATCTCACCCTGTTCATGACAACGTAATTCCACCCCACCCCCTTCTGTCTTAATTGGTGTAGATAGAGAAATAAAGAGTAGAATGGAATTGAGACTGTGCACAGAGGTTGCTTTTAAGAAAAGGAAAGGTTTTGGCATAAATCTTATGAACAATGTATTTTTTTTTTACTTTAATTTTCCTTCTCTACTTTTAAACTGACAGCAGTAGTTCTCATTTGCAGATGAAGGATATGAACGCAAAATGGATACTAAAGGAAGGATACTAAGAGCCGAGGTGGCGCAGCGGTTAGAGTGCAGTATTGCAGGCCACTTTAGCTGACTGTGATCCGCAGGTCAGCGGTTCAAATCTCATCGGCTCAAGGTTGACTCAGTCTTCCATCCTTCCGAGGTAGGTAAAATGAGGACCCAGATTGTTGGGGGCAATGTAAATATACATTGCTTACTGGTGTAAACCGCTTAGAGAGTGCTTGCACTGTGAGGCGGTATATAAATCTCACAAATAAATAAGGTCATAATTCCAATAGAAGGGAATATTTGTAGCTCAGGGTTGAACTGTAGGGTCCTTGGCACTCTCTGAGATTGGTGGTTTTCTTGCAGATGTTTCATTACCTAACTAGGTAACATCATCAGTGCTAGAAGGGAGAGCGGTTTGTAGAGGAGGGAGGGAGGAGGAGAAGGAGAAGGAGAAGGACTGTGGTCCTTGGTACTCTCTGAGTTTGGTGGTTTTCTTGCAGACATTTCATTTCCCAACTAGGTAACATCATCCGTGTGAACGGATGATGTTACTTAGTTTTTGTAATGAAATGTCTGCAAGAAAACCACCAAACTCAGAGACAACCAAGGATCCCCCAAAGCTCATAGCTTACTTTTTCCTTTCTGTCTGGATTTCTCGAGGTGACGTTTGATTTCTGTAAGACTGTCACTTTACTTTGCCGTTACTTCCTCTCTCAGCTGTAGAGTAGTTCAGCAACAATGGAAGTAACAGTTATGTTTCACCACTCCTTAATTCTGGCTCTGAAATGGCATCGTTTTCATATCTGGAGAACCTCCAGATCTCTGTACTCGAGTCTGGAAAAATTAATAAATGAAAAAGGGAAATAGAAATTAATAACACTTGAGCAAACAATGAGAGAAATCTCAGGGTACGCTGAAGGAGTAATGGATTGAAATAGATTATTTCTGTGACTTTCCAATCTTGCTTACACCTCTTGGATCTGCACCTCTATAACTGTCTGGTTTGGTTCTGCAACCCAACAAGACAGACACAGACAAGACAGACACAGACACAGAGGATAATCAGAACTGCAGAAAAAACAATGGCTACCAACCTGCCTTCCACTGAAGACCTATATACTGCACGAGTCAAAAAGAGGGGTGTGAAAATATTTATTTGTCGCATCCTGGACACAAACTGTTTCAAATCCTACCGTCAAAATGACGCTATAGAGCACTGCACACCAGAACAACTAGACACAAGAACAGTTTTTCCCCGAACGCCATCACTTTGCTAAACAAGTAATTCCCTCAACACTGCCAAACTATTTACTAAGTATGCACTACTATTAATCTTCTGATCGTTCCCATCACCCATCTCCTCCAACTAATGACTGGTATGACTGTAACTTTGTTGCTTGTATACTTACAATTTATATTGACTGGTTCCTAATATGATTTGATTGCTTATTTGTACCCGGACTATCATTAAGTGTTGTACCTCATGATTCTTGACAAATGTATCTTTTCTTTTATGTACACTGAGAGCATATGCACCAAAGACAAATTCCTTGTGTGTCCAATCACTCTTGGCCAATAAAGAATTCTATTCTATTCTATTCTATTCTATTCTATTCTATTCTATTCTATTCTATTCTATTCTATTCTATTCTATTCTATTCTATTCTATTCTATTCTATTCTATTTCCTGGTACTAAATCAAGTACTAAACAGACCCTGTTTAGCATCCAAACCTACATAAGGTCACTCAGGTGTTGTTGCTACCTGCGGAGGCATCTTGTAGGCAGACTGTAAACAGGGCTCTGCTTCAAAGGCAGATGTTCAGTTTTGTTAAAAAAATATTCTTGACCTGACACTATCAGGATGAGCTCAACTACCTCATCAGGGAAGAAAGGAAGTTGCGTGGCCAGCTATAAAATCATTCAGCTGTTGACTGAAGGTGTGATCTTGCACATCACCTGGAATCTATTATTTCTCTCTCGGACATCTTCTGCGTATCACTGTGAAGAAAAGAAATTAAAGTTTCATCATGCTGCCGTAGATAATAACGATGATTGGTATGCCACCGAATCATTCAGGCTCCGGGCCCGCTTAGAAAAAAGAAATAAAATATCGAACATTCACAGGAAAGGGAAAAAAAATACAACAAAACCCATAAATAAATAATCCTCGGATAGACAAATCACGACACGAAGAAATACACTGAACCTTTCCCCCTAATCACTCTGAAACCTGAAAACAATTCATAAAATACAAACCAATACCATAATAGGAACAGTTTGGAGAAGCTTCCAGAAGGCCATTATTGAGAGACTCAGTCTAACACAGTGGTTCCCAACCTTTCTAATGCCACGACCCCTTAATATAGTTCCTCATGTTGTGGTGACCCCCACCATAAAATTATTTTCGTTGCTACTTCATAACTGTAATTTTGCTACTGTTATGAATCGTAATGTAAATATCTAATATGCAGGATGTATTTTCATTGTTACAAATTGAACATAATTAAAGCATAGCGATTAATCACAAAAACAATATGTAATTATGCCAGATCAGAAATTCTCGAGCCAGTCTTTGCAAGAGCACAAGGAATATCATCTTCCACAACAAGTCTACTTCTGTATTTAGACTTGATAACCAACAAGTGTACAGCAATATTTCTCAATCTCAGCAACTTTTAAGGTGCCTGGACTTCAACTCCCAGAATTCAAAGCAAAGCTGGCCCCTTAGCTGATGCTGTCAAAGCTCGACCGCCAGGCGTCACAAAGCCTCTCACCGAATGGCACCTCTCCCGACCAATCGGAGAGCTCGGGCGAGTTGAGCCGATATGGCCAGGCTTGTGGCAGTGGGGGGGGGGGAAGCTGAGGATTCCGGGGCGACCCCTGGGAAATGGTCGTTCGACCCCCAAAGGGGTCCCGACTCCCAGGTTGGGAACCACTGGTCTAACAGTTCAAAGAAGGCTGTTTTGAATGATAGATAGATAGATAGATAGATAGATAGATAGATAGATAGATAGATAGATAGATAGATAGATAGATAGATAGATAGATAGATAGATAGATAGATAGATAGATAGATAGGATTCTTTATTGGCCAAGTGTGATTGGACACACAAGGAACTTGTCTTTGGTGCATATGCTCTCAGTGTACATAAAAAGACAAGATTAGGCCTCATGATAGTCCCAAAGGTGCTTTTTTTTTCAAGAGGCAACTGGACTTTCTGGTTTTTCTTTGAAGACGTTTTGCTTCTCATCCAAGAAGCTTCTTCAGCTCTGAGGATGGTGGAGAATGGAAGGATTTACACTCTGCAGACAGCTGGTCATTTGCATCTTTTTTAGAGGGTCGTTGAGGCCGCCTGGAGGCTTATCTATGTCCTCAGGGTCGCCTGAGTAGTTCAAATGGGTGTGGAGTCTTCTTGGTGTCAGCTTTGGAAGCCATATTAACACCAGAAGCTTCCATGCTGCCACATTCTGGTGCTTGGGTAACTAGGAGGGAGGATTTAGTAGAGGGAGTGGAGTTAGACATAATAGCGTTCTTTTTTTCGGTCAAGGTCATGCTATTCCTGCACCTGGAGGAGCAGTGGTTGAAGTGATGTCTAGAGTTGGGATGGATTGTGATTGGACCATGTGATGGACTGATGGGTGCAGGGGCTGGATTTGGGCTTTTGATTTACTGAGGGAAAACCCGGAACTCTCAGATTCGGGTTTTCCCAGATGTGCCGGTATGCCTACTCCAATAAATGGGAACTTTGAGAAAATGCTTGTCTTGGAGTTTTTAATTGGAGTTGGGTTCTCCCGGAACGCTGACACTTGGAACTGCTGAAAGGAGTGTGTTGTAGACTGGAGATAGATGATGTCGTATCCCTCCCCTCTGTTGAGAGAGGGCTGTTCAATTTTGACATAGATGGCCTCTTTCAAACCAGCAGTCCTCTCTGTCCAAAAGGTGGACTTAGCTGTCTTCAAAAGAGTGGCCGTTGTCTTTTAAATGGAGACGGACTGCTGAATTTTGTCCTGATGGGTTTGTTCTCTTGTGTTGTGCCATGCATTTAGGATCACATGCCAAAGCCAGAAAGTTAAGTCTTGGTGTCATTGGTCCAAACCAGAGGTGGGTTGCTCCCGGTTCAGACCGGTTCTATAGAACCGGTAGCGGGAATGTCCCCCCACTCGCTGAACTGGGAGTAATCACCGGCTGGCCAAGCCCCGAACCGGGTCTCTCGGCGGCACCATAGGCGGCACCATTTTATTTTTGCTTTCTGTGCATGCGCAGAAGCTGTTTTTTTTTTGCTTGTGTGCATGCGCAGAAGCCGAGTTTTCGGCACTGTGCATGCATGCGCTCACGTGGTGCACCCATACGGTGCGCAAGGCAAGCACACCCACACGGTGTGGGAGCAAGTAAACCGGCAGCAAGGTAAGTAAGAACTAACCCCTGGTCCAAACCCAATGATAGCCATGGTACCATATATCATGCTCTCAAGACCAAAGTGGAAAGATCAGTAAATTCATTTTTAATTCACCTTCAGAAAGTCCAAGTTTCTCTCGGATCTCCAATGTAGAATCCTGGTTTTTGAAGTTTAAGCAATTTGTTTTGCTATGGACTTTATCTTGGTGGATGCCATTGAAAAACCACCTTGTTTTAAAAAAAATGTGCAGCTCCACAGCTGCATGCTCGTCTAACAAGTATCTGCATGCATGGCTGCATTAGCAAAGGTATCTGAGTTTGAAGAAGGATTAGTTTGCTCAACCCCTTTTCCAAACTTACTTTGCCCCCTTGCTAAACTTACTGATAAGAAACCAGGCAGTTCATTTAAATCTTCTGCAAACCCCTAGAGAAGTTTTGGAAGCAGACTTACTTAAAATTGAAAAAGAGGTCATAGAGAGAGGACACCCACTCTGAAGACCACACTGAGTAAATAATATTTTGCTACTGTTCCAATCTGAAGTATTATTTGTGCAGGGTTTCTTTTTTAAATTACATATTAACAGAGTTGGAAGGGACCTTGTACCTCATCTAGTCCAACCCCCCACCCAAGCAGACCCTACACCATTTCTGACAGATGGCAGTCCAGTGTCTTCTTGAAAGCTTCCAGTGATGAAGCTCCCACAACTTCTGAAGGCAACTTCTGTTCCACGGGTTGATTGTTCTCACTGTCAGAAAATGTCTCCTTATTTCCAGGTTGAATCTCTCCTTGTTCAGTTTCCATCCATTGTTCCTTCGGGTGCTTTGGGAAATAGCTTGACCCCCCTCCTCTCTGTGGCAGCCCCTCAGATATTGAAAGACTGCTATCATGTCTCCCCTGGTCCTTCTCTTCACTAGACTAGCCATGGCCAGTTCCTGCAACCGCTCTTCCTATGTTTTAGCCTCCAGTCCCCTAATCATCTTGGTTGCTCTTCTCTGCACTCTTTCTAGAGTCTCAACATCTTTTTTATAGTGTGGTGACCAAAACTGGATGCAGTATTCTATGTGTGGTCTTACTAAGGCTTTATAGAGTGGTATTAGTACCTCACTTGATCTTGATTGTATCCCTCCATTAATATGACTTAGGATTTGTGGTTCAAACACAACGTAACCACCATGCTAAGTCTTCTGAGTCTTAACCTTGGCTTGGGAGAATGTAGACCTTTGGGGAGTTCACTTTCGTATGCAAATCAAGGCATTGATTAACTCAGTGCCCAGGTAATGCTTGTTGTTTGAACACAGCGCACATGGCACATATATAGAACAGCTCTGGAAGAAAGCTGTTAGGGCTAACCTAATAATACAGCTGCCTTGTCGCAAATTAGCAAGATCTAGGAATCCAAAGCTTATTTCAAAATGGGGAAGGAAATTTGACCCTGTCCTACTTTACTTTACTAGGCACCATCAGGCCCATTAAGAGTGTAAGGCAGGGGTGGCCAATCTATGGTTCTTTGAGGACCTGTGGACTTCAACTCCACAGGTCCTCAATGCATGGCTGGCTCAGGAATTCTGGGAGTTGAAGTCCACAGGTCCTCAAAGAACCATAGTTTGGCCACCCCTGGTGTAAGGCAACTAATAGAAGTATTTTCAGCTAGTCAAGATGGCATAAACATCTTTTGTGAGGAAAGTTCCACCCTTCTTGCCCCGAGCATCATGACACCCATCTCTGAGAAGATCGTTTTAAAACCCAAAATTAGGGCTCTGCAAGTCTTGAACCGTCTGCTTCAATTCTGCAAGGGTTCAAGGAAAGTTCCCCTTTGAAGCATATTTGGGTAATGATGGAGTTTCCTCCTTTCTAAGATCAGAGAGAAGCAGCTTCCTCTGTCACCTAGCAAAGCCAAACAGGGTTTTATACTCAACCTCCTCCAGCTTTTGCAAGGACTGAAGAATAATAGCAGAATAACAGTGTTGGAAGGGACTTTGGAGATCTTCTAGTCCAACCCTCTGCTCAAACAGGAGACCCTTCCTTCCCCCTCCTCCTAATAACCAAGTTGGAAGGGACCTTGGGGGTCTTCTACTCCCAACCCCTGTTCAAGCAGGAGACCCTATACCAGGGGTCAGCAACCCATGGCTCTGGAGCCGCATGTGGCTCTTTCATCCCTCTGCTGCGGCTCCCTATCACTCAAAATTTATTTATTTATTTTATTTATTTTGTGAGATTTATATACCGCCTCACAGTGCAAGCACTCTCTAAGCGGTTTACACCAGTAAGCAATGTATATTTATATTGCCCCCAACAATCTGGGTCCTCATTTTACCTACCTTGGAAGGATGGAAGGCTGAGTCAACCTTGAGCCGGTGAGATTTGAACCGCTGACCTGCAGATCAGTGTCAGCTAAAGTGGCCTGCAGTACCTGCTTCTAACCGCTGCGCCACCTCGGCTCTTCATGCGTCACAACTGCCAATGTGCGACACCCACCGACTTGCAATTTATTAAGCTTTTCAACCACCGGTAGGCCAATCATGGAAAAGTTTCAGAAGAAAACAGAACCTTTAATTCAACTATATAAGCTAGTTTTGTGGCCGATCAGGAAATAGTCAGGCACGGGAAGAATTTTGTGGCTCCCGGTGTTTTCTTTTCTATGGAAAATGGGTCCAAATGGCTCTCTGAGTGTTTAAGGTTGCCGACCCCTTCCCTATACCATTCCAGACAACTGGATATCCAGTCTCCTTAAAAGCCTCCAGTGATGGAGCACCCACAACTTCTGAAGGCAAGCTGGTTGATTGTTCTCACTGTTAGGAAGTTTCTCCTTAGTTCTTGGTTGCTTCTCTCCATGATTAGTTTCCATCCATAGCTTCTTGTCCTGCCTTCAGGTGCTTTGGAGAATAGCTTGACCCCCCCTCCTCTCTTTGTGGCACCAGCGGAGCTGCAAAAAACTGTGCTACTCGGAACAACATACATCTTAAGAAGATACAGTACTTGGTCGATACCTAGGATGCTGGCAGTATCAACTGTCAGCGCCAGTCAATGATATTTGTGATACATTTTCAAATGTTTAATTGACTGAGTTTCATGTTTAATGAATAAAAGAGATAACAACAGTAGTAGTAGTAGTAGTAGTAGTAGTAGTAGTAGTAGTAGTAGTAGTAGCAGCAGCAGCAGCAGCAGCAGCAGCAGCAGCAGCAGCAGCAGCGGCGGCAATATGGTGGCTCCTTACAGTTATCTACCCCTCATCAAAGCCAGAAGATGTTTCTACATCATTTTTGCCCCAAAGGCACTTCTGGCTTTTGCTTGCGATGAAGGAAGCAAAGAGGAGAAGGTAGCACCCAGGAAAATGGCTAAAAAGGAGGAATTCTTTGCACAGGCCTTCTGTTCCAGGCAAGTGTAAAGTGCTTGCACAGCTCCCTTGCAGATGATCACAGTGCTGAAGGCAAAGCACAATCTGCTGCAATTTTCTTTTCTTTTTCTTTTTCCTTTTCATAAAAAAAGAGGGAAATGAAAATTACAGCAGATGGTGCCTTGCCTTCAGTACCATGACGATCTGAAGGAACAGCCCTCCATGCTCAGAACCCACGGCATTCTGACATGCAAAAATCTGAATTTTCATTTGAGATTGAAAGCGACTCAAAAGCCTACCAGGTACCAGAATCCCATAAGTTATAGAGTGAGCCGGTTCAGCTCTTAGCTTCCTGCCCCAGTTCACTGACCCACACCTTAGCAGCTGAAAGCATTCCTCTTAAGAAGAATGACAGAAACATTTGTGTGTGTTTCAGCCTGAACAGAACATAGAACATTAGAACAACAGCATTGGAAGGACCCTTAGAGGTCTTCTAGTCCAACCCCCTGCTCGAGCAGGAGACTTTATACCATTCTGGAAAAACGGTTGTCCGATCCTGGGGAACAAGTACCTTTGTTGAATGGCTTACATCAGAGGTCTTCAAACTTGGCAACTTTAAGACTTGTGGACTTCAACTCCCAGAATTCTCCAGCCGGCTGGGAGAATTCTGGGAGTTGAAGTCCACCCAGTCTTAAAGTTGCCAAGTTTGGGGACCCCTGGCTTATATGCTCAAGAGGAAGAAAGCAAGTGGAAATATGAAATATTTCCGCAAGGTAGTCCCCTTGTTAAAATGGCAGCAGGAACTTCTCCACCGACAATCATCTAGGAGCTGAGATAGCGCAGTGGTTAAAAGCAGCATTGCGACCTTCAGCTGATTGCTAGTTCAGCAGTCCAGCTGTTCGAATCTCACTAGGCTCAAGGTTGACTCAGCCTTCCATCCTTCCGAGGTGGGTAAAATGAGGACCCAGATTGTTGGGGGCAATATGCTGAACTCTGTAAACCGCTTAGAGAGGGCTGGAAAGCACTATGAAGCGGTATATAAGTAAAGTGCTATTGCTATATCTGCTTCTTATCCCAACTCATCTCCAAAACTAGACGGAGGGACTTTCTGGGATGCTGAGAAATCAGAAGCCAGAGGGCTGAGGAAGAACCCAAAGTGTGTGCTACCTTCTTCCAAGACTGTTTTTTTTTTTATCAGTCACAAGTTCACATGTAGAGTTAAAAGCTACTCGCTGGGTCTCTTTCAAAGGCAAGAGCCCTGTTTATTTGCCACGAGACTCTACTTTGGAGATTTCCTAGTTGTCAAGGAACTGGAGGGAAGGGGTGGAGGGAAGAGGTTCAGAGTTCACCCAGCTTTTCATTTAGGAGCCAGTTTTGAGGGACGGCAGGCTGACTTGTAGTAGTATTTAAAGCAAAGATACCAAATGAAAGTTGCTCTCCTTCCCTCTCTTTAAGTTTGTGCTTACACAAAGCTTCTTTGTGGTTTTTTTAGGCCTGTCAGACTTGTCAGGCGTGGTAAGAAAAAGTATATTGTTTCCAACACTTGGATTCCTTTCCTTCTGACATCTGCCAGTCTCTAAAGATGATAAATTCCTGCCTCATTAGCCAGGGGTGTGGGATTACAGCCTGACAACACATTAATCACCAGCTTCGGTGGCAGCCTGACTAGCAATAGGCATTGTTAACAAAACTTTTCTAATATGTCACTCTTCTCTATGACAGCCTGTAATCAATCATCGTGATTGACAGCGCTGATAGATTACACTATTTATACTTTTCGTAATGAAAGATAGCGTTTCCACCTACTGTCATTTTGAGGCTAGCGGTGGCGGGATCCGCTGAATAGAAACAAACACAACAGCTTAGTCCTCCCGTTCGGCGTTTGGGGAAGTTAAAAGTGAAGGCTGCTTTGAAGGTGGCTTTTGTGTCAAGGTTCAGAAGACAGCCATTGTGAGGGAACCTGGTTAAAGCCGCCGGCTGTTTCAGCAACAGGGGCTTTCAAGCGCAGCCTTGCATCGCTGGTAACCGTCTAGCTTGCTCCCAGGTCAAGTTCTGGCAAGTACTCAAGCATTGTCCTGTCTCTACCCTTGCCTACCAGAAGGAGATGGAGCCAGAGTTTTTAGCTGTCTTCTTTTTTCTGTGGTTGAAAAGACCTTTTTCCCTGTCTTTCACACTTCCATTTCCCCAGCAGCGGAAAGGAAACGAGGAAACCAATAAGAATTAAACAGGCCAGCATTTTGTTACTTGGAATACAGCAGCAGGTGGACCTCCTCACGTCGGTGCCTTTCAGAAGTGCCTGAATTTATTTGTTGGTTTGTCTGCTGGTAGGAAACGGCAGGTGAAAAATATCGGCAGAAGATATTAGTAAGCTATTTCTGAAAACCCTGAAAGCAGGATAAAAATAAATAAATAGGTAACCGTAGCTAGAGATCCTGGAGAATCAGCTGAGGTAACATTCTGAGGAAACTCACTTTGCTCAACCTTGTAGATATCTGGACATCCCATAATAAATCAAGATGGTACTTATTTTGTGGTACCTTCCTTTATTTCGGTAATGACCATAGTTTTTAGCCATTTAGGTAGCTGACGCTACATCGCACATCCAGGTGAGTCTGGCTTTGTGAGTTAGCAGTTGTTGTTTTTTTTAATTTAATGGAGGTTTTATTTATTTTTTTATTTATTATTTTTTTATTTATTATTTTTTATTTTTTATTTTTTATTTTTTATTTTTTTATTTTTTATTCTTTATTTTTTATTTTTTATTCTTTATTTTTTATTTTTTATTTTTTATTTATTTAATTTATATGCCACCCAACTCCAAAGGACTCTGGGCAGCTTAACAACATAATAAATATTAAAAACATCATTAAACATTAAAACAATTAAAACAATTTAAAACCCATGCATATCATTTCATGGCCGGATCTCGCCGATTACAACCGCAAGATCAACGCCCCCAGGCCTGCAGGAAAAGCCAGGTCTTTACTGCTTTTTGGAAGGCCAATATGGTGGGGGCAGTCCGGATCTCCGGAGGTATCTGGTTCCAGAGAGCCGGGGCAGCCACAGAGAAGGACCTTCCATGTGGGCCAGCCAGCCGGCACTGTTTCGCTGACGGGACCTGGAGGAGACCAATTCTGTGGGATCTCACCAGTCGCTGGGAGCTGTGTGGCAGAAGGCAGCCTCGAAGATACTTTTACTCCAGGTTTACCAAGCATCAAATGCAGAGTTTCCCTTTAGTCTATTTTAGGCACACGTCATAGCATTTATCTGTTTTCTGAGTTACAATGTTGGTCAGGGAGAACTCCAAGTACCTAAAATTCCCGAAAAAGAGCAGTGATTTTAAAACAAACACAAGACAAGACAAATACAGAGCCAGGCTTATTACACCTCCTGAATTGTTGCGTGATTAGATTGTCTATCTGTTTATTGCGGAATCATTTTGGAAGCTTTCTCTTTGCGTATCTTTAGCCGGGT